>JARKHS020004514.1:0-68414 GCA_030143305.2 Amblyomma americanum | reverse complement strand
GGGGGTGTCTCGTTTCTGAAAAGAACTAAATCACTCTGCGGCGGCGTAGCAACAAGCGTGCTCAGAGGTCGTTGAACAGAGTGCCTGCCCCTCTCAGCCGCGCGCAATTGAAGTCCTCCGAGGGACCATCGAGATCCAGGCGCCAAAACAACTACAACAATCTTGAACAATGTGGAAGCATTCGAGCCAGGCTGCGATAATTCGAGATAAGTCTGGTCTAACTCGCGCAACAAACAAAATGATAAAACGCAGCGCTGGTGAATTTGAGCGTGAAAAATAAATGGTGCAAAGAATCGCTGCGATCTACTCTAGAATGAAACATGGAATTGAATGCATGAAAAAAGTTACTCTTTGAATATAATGGACACACAAATCTCCCGCACAGAGCACCTCATGGGGTTAAAAAACGTGTCTAAGCATCTTGGCTGAAGCTAGACAGGCACTCATCGTTTCAGTAGCAAGAGCAGGCGCATACGTGCGTAACCTTCGTTCGGGACAAGGAAGATGCGTGATAAGTTAGCACTTTCTTAGAGCATCGAAACTGTGAATATTGGCTAAAGAGTCGGACAGAGCCCCGCACGGCTCGCTATCACATCGGTGCGACCAAGGCTAAGGCAGGGAAGCCATGAGCACAGTCGGCTGCGGCAGAAAACCTCTCATCCTCTCCCTTGACAGCAAACAAGGAAACAGTGAGTGGACATGAGCGTGAGTGAGTGGACATGAGCGTGAGTGAATGGTTGTGATTTGATATAGCGAGCGGACGTGAGTGTGAGTGAGTGGCGGGAGTGAGTGCTTGTGAGAGTGAGTGGTCATGAGTGTGAATACGACTTAGTGGTTGTGAGTGCGAGTGGACATGAATGCGAGCGTGAGTGATTGGTTGTCAGTGCGAGTGGCGATGAGTGTGAGTGTGATTGAGTGGTTGTGAGGTGAGTGGACATGAGTGTGTGTGCGAGTGAGTGGTTTTGAGTGTGAGTGTGAATGAATGGGAGCGCGAGTGACCGTGAGTGCGAGTGTGATTGAGCCATCTCTCATGGTGCCCAGGTATGGGCGCATGTATCATTTCACTTCAATAGAAATGTGACCGCCGCGGCCGGGATCGAACCCGCGTCTTTCAGGTCAGCAGCCGAGCGCCATAACTACTCAGCCACAGCAGCAGCAAAATTTTGTTACTAGTACGTTTAAGTAAAATAATGCCTAGGTTTTAATTAACAGGTTGTCCCATCGACAGAGTACAAATAGTTTGTACACTATGGTTAACACTGCTGCAGTACTGGCTGAAACTTAATGCCTTGATGGCTTGACTTTCGATTACTTGTCATAAATGTAATTCGGTGGGAGATATGTGGTCCCGAGTGATAATTCAATCGTTGTTGTGGGAATGAATGAATGGGTGGTACAAGCCGAGCACGGTGGCGTGTTTAATACGAATGCGATTTTGAAGTTTTCTTATCCCGGAAGCAATTTTCTTCTTCTCATTCGCTATTTGATAGTAAAATTTGAAATTACACTCCATTAGAACACCCGATTTTTACAGTATAGAGCTTGCGGGGATACCTTGATTTCTCAGAAAGATGGGTGCAAAAGACGGCGGCTCTGCTTGATATAGTATATATATCATAAACTCTACTGTACACGCGCTAGACTTAATTTACTTAGCCAACGAGTTCGGTAGGTTTGCGGAGACCCTGTTTAGATACAATTAAGTGTTCCTAGGCGCTTGTGAGAACATATGACTTTTGTGTCATCGGCGTCAAGTATGCGCGTCTAACACGTTTTTTTCTTGTCAATACCGTTTTTTCCGCAGAATTTTACCTATGAACGACAAACTCATTCAGCAGCGTATAATATGCGCTCGACTTGCGCAAGCAAATAGGCCAGTTGACAATGTCTATTTCAAACAGAAGTGGACGCAGTATAGTACCTTGTGGCCCACCAATTTTAGTTTGGTTTATGGTTTATGGGTGTTTAATGTGCCAAAGCGACTCAGGCTATGAGGTACGCCGCAGGGAAGGGCTCCGGAAATTTCAACCACCTGGGGTTCTTGCATGCACGCACACAGCACAGCAGCACGCACAAAGACCAGACCAGACCACTCTATTGTAGAAGAAAGGCAAAAAAGCATAATCCTCTTCGATTTCTCTCATATTATTGCTAATCTGAGATCGCACTGAATAAAATAAACTCGTGATCACATTGTTTGAAGCTGCCGGCTTGAAGGGCTGAATAATTTGTCTCCACTGAGGTGAGAATGCAAAAGAAAAACTTAACGGAGGCATTAAGGTCCCTTTCAACAGATTTTCGATACGTTTTCAAGCCGACAAGAGCCAACCCCCGACGCATGTGCGCCCCAAAGCTACAGAAGCGGATCTCGAGCTGGCTATGGCAGACTCCTTGATTTACAATTGGGAAGTGGTGGTGGTTTGTGGTGCTTAGGCTTAACGTCTTGAAAGGGCACATTAGTTACTAGGGACGCTGCAGTGTAGGGCTAAGGATTAAAGTGTACCAGCTAGGTTTTTTAACGTTGACTCATATCTCAGGGCACATGGGTGTTTTTTCATTGCTCTTCCATCGAAATGCGGCCGCCGCGGGCGCAATCTAACTGATGACCATGGGATCAGCAACCGAACGGAAAACTCGCTTATCCATCAAGGTGGGTCGAAATGGCGATAAAAGTGAGTGAAACGCTTGGGTTCATAAGGCCAGGCACTCTGCAGCTTTTTATCTTTTAGACTTTTTATTTATTCAATATTTTCATTTAAGTATTTATGCAATAAATTTTATGGAGATTTTTTTTATCCTGTATTGCTTCAAGACATATTTGAGCATATAAAGCTTAAATTAAAATGGCGGCTTGCATCATCAGCATCAGATAAAGTGCGAACAGAATAACTGAAACAAGGACATAAGAGCACAACATATCAGGTTCTGCAGAAGAGATGTAGACTGGGTTCTTTGAAACTTCCACGCTATGGTCTTCGCACCAGCCGTGTGAAAATGAAATGCATCGATATTTCTTATACCTCGGGAGATATTTCCTATTCTCGCTATGCCTATTTTCATTGCCTCGTTCGCGTTTCATTAGACGTTTACTGTATATGCACACGTGGAGTGATCCAATGTATAAAAAAGTTTCTCCATAGGCTGTTTTCAATCTTACGAGCGCGGTTATAAACAGGGGCAAGTCAGTAAATGAATTCTGTTGTAGATAATTGTTTTAAGTTACCCAAATCAACAGCTCTAAGACTTTACACGGAGGCTACTATAGCTGAAGCACAGTTTGCTTTACCTAAATACCGTTCTAGGATTGAAGCGTTTGTCAGAACTCTGAGGTGGGAGCTAAGAGCTGGGCACTAGTTATGGGGAGGAGGGCAATGCCCTCACTGGAGGAAAGGGGAGGGTGAGAAAGGCGACCACTCTCCTTTACGCCCCTCTCCGAAGGCGCCTGCATACTGCCTCGCTTAATATGTCACAGAGGAGCGAGTAATAGCATCACGAGGTCGTTGCCACCGTTCCTCTTTTAACGCCGCAGCAGCAAATCAGCATTCATTACGAACAGAGACACGATACCCTTACACATAAAGCTTCCACAGACATTGCTTCGCGTTCCTTTAGAGCGGATCAGATATGCCAGATGTTTGAGTTAATGTGAGGAATAATTTTAAAACAGGGGTGTTGAAATAAAGAGAAGCTTATTAAGCATTGTAATACCAGTGTTGGCGGACCTCAAAAAACAGAGGAGTAATTTTAAGCGGTAAAGTGATTAACTAAATTTTAATAGTTCACCTTTTAGCTTTTACCGATAGGCACCTGATTGCAATTAAAGATTTGTAGCCGGCTGTTCATAATAGCCTAAATCAGTTTTTGAACTTCGAAAACGCAACAACCACTGGAGCTGTAGCCCGACAAAATTTGGCTTTTTCGACTAGTTACGTTTATAGGAGGGATTGCTTTGCTGCATGCTTTTCGAACGCGCATGTATTTTGGAAAGATGTACCCGCAACCACTACGAATCTTCAGAAAAGGCGCCAAAAGTAGCTACAATAATCTTGAACAATGTAGAACCATTGTGCGTGGCTGTGATCAATAGAGATAAACCTGCCGGGTCCCGCGTCAGAAAGAACGCGATAAAGCCAGGTTCCTGTTGCTCTGAGGATGAGAAACAAACAGTACGACATATTATGCAAAAAGATGAAATGCTATATATATTTCTTTTTTTTCAAAAGCTTACATACCTTACGATATTCAACTTGTGGAGGGCATGTTGTGGGGCTAGTTGGTTTTTTTCCGACATCAAGGAATCACAGCGCTTGCAGACGAGGACAAAGAGAGGGCGCAATTCCATTATTGGGCAGTTGTGTTTGTGTCCTCTGCGTCCCCGTGTCCAGCTCTGTGAGTGTTTGATGTGTTAACCTATAGAGATCATACATCGTGCACGAAAGCCTTTCTTTTAAAAATATTTATGATTTACTGCATGCTTTTCTTGAAGCGTGATCCTAGACAACATATTGCAGTGTTTCCGTGTATCCGGCGCGGCGGCTCAGTGGCTAGGGGCGCGGCTGTTGAGCCGAGTACGCGGCTGTGAACCCGGCGGCCGCGGCCGCATTTAGATGGAAGCAAAACGTGGAAGACAGCCGTGTGCTGTTCTAAGTCAGCACTCGGTGATGACCCCCGGTGGTCGAAATTACTCCGGAGCCCGGAACTGCGGCACCTTTTTCTCTATGCCCGCTTTCACTTTCTTCTCATCTCATTCCTTACGGTGCAGCTCATGTGTCCGCCGGAAAATTAAATAGTTACTCCGCTATTTTCTTACAATAAAAAAACCCACACACAGACATCTCTGACCATGAAAACGAACTGCAATAAACTTCAAGGTAGAGAGGAAGGCGCTATTGTCAGGGTATAAAGAGCCGAATCGTCAATATGAAGCGAACGAAGGAAAAAACAGATGATCCCCGACGTAATCGTCCTTATCTACAAGGATATCATTGAGATCGTGTGAAAATCTTTCAGTTGGTTGGGTTATGCACTCCACGCTCGTAGTAGTTCGTTCGTACTTTCGAAAGCAGCGCTCGACTTGCAGGCCTAAATTTAGTCACTCTGGCTTCGGGGCCAATGAGTGAGGCATAAGTGAGGCGCAAGCACGCTTGTGCGACGACCACCTTCCGAAAAATAAAACTGTCTATAGTAGGTTACAACTCAAGAATGCAGCGGCTTATCCCCGCCAAAGGGCCCCCTTCCAGCCAATGGCGTCGGCCAAATCAGATGACCCTGCTCGCGTGACACTGCTGGGAGCCGCTCTACATAGAGAGTGGGGTCTAACCCGATCATAGAGGGAAGAGATTATCTCCTTCAATTTACCACTCCAGCCGCCGCGGTAGCTAAATGGTTATTATGCTCGGCTGCTGACCCGAAAGACGCGGGTTTGATCCCGGCTGCAACGGTCGAATTTCGATGGAGGCGAAATTATAGAGTCCCGTGCACTGTGAGATGTCATTGCACGTTAAAGAACCCCAGGTGCTAGAAATTTTCGGATCCCTCCCCTACGGCGTCCCTCATTGCCTGAGTCGCTTTGGGACGTTAAACCCTCATAAACCGTAAACCATTTACCACTCCCTTCATTGTCATATTATCAGGGTCATCTGAATCGGCCGACGCCATTCGCTGGTATGGAGTCCTTTGACGAAGAAATCCCGCTGAATTCGTAAGTTGTATTCGACTATACCAAAGCTGCACTTGTGTGCACGAAGCATCTCGATCACTTACATGTGTCAGAGGGTGCACCTTGAGAACAAAGCATTTCGTACTTTGCCCTTTGCACCCACTGCCGAAAAAGTGAAGCAGTGGCCTGTATTAAAGCAGAATCCTTTGAACTCGGGATATACGATCACGCCTCACTGGAAACCCCCTGATCGCACCTGCAGAAACTGCTGCTCCCCGAATGAGAGAGAGAGAGGATTTATTGACGGGAATGGCAGAGAGGTTGGCCTGTAAAATAATTATCTGGCCTGCTACTCTGCACTGGGGAACGGGAAAAGGAGAAAAAAGAGGGTCACGATGGGGGATGATGATGATGGGAGGAGGCGGATTTAAAAAAATACATAGAAAACAAAAACAAGGCACACTCAAACATCACAAACGCGAAGCAAGGTAGGTGTCGCTTAAAAAGCGTGAGAGCACTCGCGTTGCCTGTACAGT
The DNA here is from genome assembly GCA_030143305.2 of Amblyomma americanum. Classification (NCBI taxonomy): domain Eukaryota; kingdom Metazoa; phylum Arthropoda; class Arachnida; order Ixodida; family Ixodidae; genus Amblyomma; species Amblyomma americanum. The sequence continues at coordinate 62,219 of JARKHS020004514.1, read as the reverse complement.
TTTCAAACGATCTGGCCAAGCGCCGAGGATCAAATCCTCCGAGAGGGACCTTCTGTCTATGACTTCAAAGCAGATGCGAGCATGAGTCTTTCACGTGCATATGCTGGACAGGCCACAAAATCATCTTCTATAGTCTCTAGCCTGCCACATGTGGTACATTCCGGAGAGTCCGCTTGTCCTAATAAGTGCAAGTATTTGCGCGTGAAGGCGACGTTTAAACGTAATCTATGGATTATGCATGCAATAGGGCATGGTATTCCGCGAGGAACAGAAAAGATCATCGCCGGATCTAGCCGTTTAAGGCGGATGTGCCGAGTGTCTCGCAGGGCCCAGTACCTAGCCGTTGCACTCCTCATTGATTCCGAAAGGAGACAAGTGGTGTCCGGTCTAGGGAACGGCACAGCTGTACGCAGGCCACTGCTGAAGGCGCTCCTTGCTTCAGCGTCGGCGGTCACATTTCCATCGAGTCCGCAGTGTCCAGGGATTGACTGGAACACTATACGATGGCCTTTTTCCTGAGCAAATGACAGGAGACTAATGATATCAAGAGCCAGAGCTTGGTAGGCGGTATGGCGTAGAAAGCATCCCAAAATTTGTAGCGCAGGTTTACAGTCTGTGAAAATGCACCACTCCTGAGGCGGTTCTCCGCAGACGTGGCGAATCGTTTCCCGAAGGCCCGCAAGCTCTGCAGCGCTGAAGTAGACTTGTGTATTAAAATGAATCCACGGGCCGTCTGCTGAGCGGGGATTGAGAAAGCTGCTGTTGATGCCTTTGATGACGAAGATCCATCCGTGTATACGTGCACACAGTTTTGGTATTCTGACCAGATTTAGGCAAGAGCAAGTTGCTTCAGTCCGCTAACCGGCGTCACAGATTTGTGGATTATGCCAGGGACATGCGGGCATACTGAAGGCTGAGCCATCACCCATGGTGGCTGCAAGGAATGATTTGGCAGGGCATAGTCTGATAGGAATGTGCGGCCGACTAGGCCGTTGTAGACAAGACCAACCGGCAAATGAAAAAAGCCATACAGCCCAACAGGGAATAAGATGGTTGGAAAGAAGGGGATATAGCGGTAGAAAATGACACTGTCATATTTGATGGAGGGGCTCCGGCACAAGATGCAAAATTTGGTTTCTCGCATTCAAGATCCGTATCCAGAGAAAACATTATACTACAGCCCTTCTGAGATTGGAAACGCAATTGCGGACTTTTTTCTGCTTGCGGAGTAAGGAAATGAACGGTTCAAAATGCTGACCTTGTAAATCGAAGTTTCGAGATGGATGTGAGCCAGTTCTATACGTAGACCCGCCCTGTTTGACTTCGTGGCTTTTTATATGCTGTGCTCAGGTTCTCTTATTTTGAGTCTTTTTCGTATCCTTTCCTTTTTGGTGAAAGCAGCGGTTTCGATCTTCTGAGCCGCGCAGACTGCCAGCTTAAACGTCAAATAACTAGCCGAACGGTACGAACTACGTTGCCTCCAGACGCAAAGAATGCATTTCTCCTGAATCATTTATTGTCTACATCGTAGGCTCTCTCTTCATCCTGCATGCGAACTGGAATTCCTGGCTTATTTAAAGGTACCTGGAAAATCGTTTTTGAGGTTGGCTGTAGCACGCTTGCATTATTTATATTAGAGGCCACCGAGTGTTCATGCCGCGTGCAGGACCTGAAAAACGAACCGATCATTTATAACAGTTTTAAAAATTCGCGCCGCGCTTCCACGCCTCGCGCCGACCTGCGGTGCCGAGCTTTATCCCGAATTCGCGCGCAACGCATCTTACAGAGCTCCTTACGTCAGCAGCGGAGGGCTGTCAATGGCTCGCCGGGACGTCTCTTTCTGACGTCACACAGCTACCATGGTCGCGGCCAGACGATCCGCCCCCTCCCCCCCCTCCCCCCCCCCCTCCTCCAGCACGCGTTCGTAGCCCGTGGAGGCGCTCCGACATTTAAAAGTGGAAAAAGTGACGAGACCAGAGAGAAAGGCTCGAAGAAGCGTAAATTCAAATTTTGACTTCAGATAACTCACATTCCTCAAAACGCATTAATAAAATTCTTGCTAGAGGGTATTTGTGAAGCGGTGGCCTTTAACATCCTAGGCATGCTGCTACTTTATTTGTAGCCCCTTTCTTAATTTTACTTAGCTTACACATCACGTAGATTGATGCCTAAGGAAAAGGTGACACTAAGGAAGAGAAAGTTTGCGATCGTAGGAAGTGCCAGCAGACCTGCACTCACAGTGCACGCTCGTATAGGCAGCAGCTTGAAGAGAAGCAAAGCGGCGTGGAACGAAAGTGACAAAAGGGCCACCGGGAGGCGCTATTCAGCTGCCCTTGAAATTGGCGTTAAAATAGCATAACCATACTTTGGTTTACGTGCCCTTTAGAATCCGTTTCAGCGCAAATTTAAAACATTGATTTGCTTGACGCTTGAAAGGGAAATACAGGCTGGACACAGCGAAATGCAGAGGCCCGAATTGCAACCAAATTTTGTAACGGAGTGCGTTGCGGCCGGCAGGCTTAGTTGTATCCACTCTGGGAGAAAGAATGTTCCCGGACACATACCTGAGAACAACCACATAGCTAGAAACGTAAAAAAGACTATGCACTAATGATTTGGTTGGTGACTACAATGATGATTCCTACGTTGCACAAAGTTACTGTAGTGTTCGAGGCCTGCCATAGTCACGGAGTACCGACTAATTTCAGCTGCCTTTAGTTCGTTGACCTCCAATCAAATACCAATACATGCGAATTATAGCCAGTTGTGCGAAATAATGGGCGCATTGGAAATATGCTGAAAGCAACAAAATGCGCGCAGGTCTTTGCCATCCACGTTCGTAGTTTTAAAGCGGAAACGGATAGTTTTATTGATTCTTGTTATCATTTATTCACTATTCCTTTGCCCTGGAGCTGCCCGAAGATATTCTCTTTGCTGGTTCAACGGGCATTAAGTCTTGTGCTCAGTTTTCACAATGGAGCGTTTGCAGAATTTCGTCTCAGTGCAGTCCTCACAGGCGCCGCACTGAATATGCTCTGAGACCAGAGAGTGGGCTTAAGAAAACTGTCAGCAGCAAGATAAAAGAGAAAACTGACAAGCCAGCAGATAAGCATATTTCTAAAGAAACATCTATTGAGCGAATAGCACCAGAATGACAGAAGAAGTATGATTAGGTGGGGCAGCTTGATGTCTTCAGGCTTTGTAGTCTCATATCTTTGTCGCCGTCAAGGCGCTGTCTGAGCTGGCGGCTCATGCACTTTTAATATGACAGGGTGATGAGGCAGGGGGTAAAAATTTCAGCTCTTTAGGTGTCAGAGCATACTAAACACCAAATATTGGAACAACGTTCACGCGGGCAGAGCGCGATAAACTAACTTTCTTGCGGCTATGTCGATGCCAATCTTACATACTGCCATGGAAACTGGCGATCATAGGCAAACAGGATGGTTGACATGAGTAGATATTTCAAAAATTACTGGAGAGGTGCACAGCAAGAGAAATTTAAACCCACGCCAACCAATCAAAACTTTAATTTGCTGCGCCCACGTTCCAAACTTGCGTTTGCCTCTAAAAAATTAAGGTAATGACGCTGCAAGGAGTTAAGTGGTCAGGTACATAAGTATCTCTCACGTAACGTCTGGTCGATTTGCTATATTGCAAGAAAGCGTGCTGACGGAATTGTTCATTTTCCTTCCGTCATCACCATGCTTTGTAGTTAGCGGCTGCCTATTTTTTCAAAATGAAAAACTGAATTTTCCTAATGTTTCGAGTGCAAGAAAGAGCTATAAGAATACTTTTTCGCTATGACGCAATTTTTTTTTGGTGGATAGTTGAGAGGTCACGAAGCAGTAGCAGCTCATTTCATGCGTTTCATGCAAAACAAACCCACACAGCACTTATGATATCGGTTTAGCGCCTGCTTGGTTAGAGCTGAAAGTAAAAATTGCAATACAATAATGGAGCAGTCAAATATTTTTGTGCCGCGTACGTTTAGGGTTCTTTAATTAAATGACCAGTAATTATTGTTTATAGGTAAAACCTATATTGTTTTGCCAGTTATAATATTAAATGACGCTCGCCTTTTATAGTTTTTTACACAGCCAGTCCTCGCAATTTCAATTTTGAGAGATGTAATTGTTCATTATGTTTGGTAAGAGCTGCCACAGCGTGCCCGTCTTTTTTTACAATTATCTATGCACAAGGAAAAAGCGAGAAATATTTTTTTCAAATTTCTCATTTTATTTTCTCGAGCTCTGCCTTCAAACCCAAAACTCATGCCGCAGCAGGCGAGTGCCATGGCTAATATGAGTCACGCACGAAGATACTGACAACTCTGACGACCTCAGACAAATAATTAATTGCACTAACAAGTAACTTGTCTTGCCAAATTTCGAAACTTCGCGATCAATGATTTACAAGCCTGCGAAAACCTTTTTTCCCATAACAGGGCAACTTTATGCTCAAGGCTCCCGATTGATGTCGCTCAAACGTGCAGCAAAGCTCAGTCTTTACTTCCCACCCGCGATAACGTTTGCAATTCCTACGTCAACCGCGTAACCTTGCACATGAAGAGTTATGTACGTTAGATCTCTACAGATATCATCCGGTGACACTCACAATGCCCGAATAACAAGACGCGGAACGAGTCGCAAAGAGCTTGGGTTGAATGTGCACATTATTCGGATTTAAATACCAAGCTCATCTTTCCCTCTCAAGTCATGGCTCCATGAGGTCTTCTACAGTAAGGATTAAGTAACTGCACCGGACACCTCACTGGCAATAGCAGGTAATCTTGACAGACCACAGCATGTAGCAGTGGATCAAAGAATTTGTACGACGTTAAGCCCTTGGTTGCACCCACGCAGCTTAACCAACTGCTGTTAACGATGTGGCATGACAGGGGCAGGCGCTCTAGGGGATTTACCGAAAGTCTAATCTGCGTGGCGAAACTACCAGCGGGCTCTTGCTACGAGATTAGGCTGGTTGGAGAGCGTCTCTTCCAAACATCTTGATTAAACTGTCGTACACCTTGCCTGCCCGTTCTTACCAGTAAGCAAGTTAGTTTCTCTTTGAGTGCACCTTGTTCGCATCCTCTTTTTATCCGAGCGTTAAATGCAAGCGCCACAGATATGAACATCTTTTCTGCGCTCTTTGCTTGTGGAATGACAAAAATTGAATATTTCTTCCCTCAGCTCATATCACATCTCCACATTACCACGCTAAAGGAATCAGTCCAACAATCTTCTCTCGCAACAAGCTTCACACATTACTGGACCAGGAGGGCGTTCTCATTCTTAATAAACTTCCGTAAGAAAGTCGTAAGAAATTTGCGGGCTTCACTGGCGACAACAATTCAAGTAATCACTTTGCAATGCCTTCGGATTATCTTTCACAGACACGCTACTTTTTTCTGACTCCTCGCCGAGCAAGCCCTACAAAAGTGAAGCAACCATCGTGGAGAGACTTGTGAGCTAGTTAGCGTCACTGCACGTTGAGAATGAATTTATTACCCTTAAATATTAATTAAAAGCGAGAATTCGTAGTTGTCACCTTAGCTATGCAGTTGCTCTGGAACCAAAAAAATAATACACCAGCAGGACAGGGAAGGCCGCAGGTGTGCGTAGGAAATTGGTTTTGACAGTAGCCCTTTCTCGTCTTGGTGGACACTTCAACGGCGCTGCGAGTAGGGGGCAAAGGGGAGTGACAGAACAAAGGTGTGCCGTAGTGAAGTGCTTCGGAATAATTTCGATCACCTTTGTTTTCAATGTACGCTGGTGTCGTACGCCATATTGGCGTTTTTATGGGAAAGTATCATATGTCCCTTTAACGCAAAAGCCGGCTTCCACCGTCTATTGTACGAAATTCAGAGGTTGTCATAATGCTGGTGTACGATACCACAACACATCTAAGCGAACATGTGCAGTCATGAATGACGATAGGTAACGTACTGTGACCTATGAAAATCGTGACTCAGTCATGCTGTAACTTATCATGAATGAGCACTTTACAAGTAACGTAATATAAGGAGTATCAAGTTTGTACGAGAATTATGCATAAGCATGCCCCTCAGTCATAGCAATAATTCATAACTCGGTAATCATTCTGCAATGCAACGTGACTGTGCACTTTAAATAACCGGACTCAAGGTGTATAGAGTTTGTTCAAAGTGTGCATAGTCTTGCCTAATTGTGAAAGTGATGATTCATAGCCATTCTATAAATATAAAATATGCTGCCTAATTTTTGCTTCTCGCCTCCATCCAAATGTGGCCGCCGCTATCGGGATTTCATCTTGCGTACGGGGAATCAGTACCGGGATACCAAAGCCGCGGGGTGCGAGTGGTTGTGTGTGAGGGTTTGCTAGGCGTTTGATGACTCCGGATTGCTTTACTTGAGGGAAATTTAAAACACTACTGATGACTGAGATTACATCAGCTGCCATGAGTACGTCAAAACCTAGGCTGTTTCGGACGCCATGGAAGAAAACACGCCTTCTTGTCTCGCTCCCTCACTATTAAGTTCTGTCTGATATTATTTTAGATTTCTTTTTGCGTATTATAAACAAAATAGGCGTTAGTGTTTGTGCTAACAAAGTTTACTTTGGAGAGCAGTTGATTTCACGGCAAACGTTGGATAATTGCAAGACCTTGTTCGTACCGGATATTTTTCTGTCTGCAATTTTTGATCTAACTAATCCCATGTGGAAGACAGAGGCTAATAATAAGAGCATGATAAATAAAGCTGGCGTAAACCTTAATCTTGTATTCGCGTTTACCATTTCAAGTTAACTGGCTTGCTTCGACAAAAATCTTTATCCTGCTGAATCCATGTTTCTAAAGCTGCGCTAGCACGTCGTCGTAATTATTTTCGCATTACAGATGTGCGAAGCAGCTCACATGTGTGGCAGCTCGCATGTGGTTCACATGGAGGCAGCTCACATGTCCTCACATGTGAGCTGTTTCCCACATATGGAAGCAGCTGAGTTTGGTGTCGAACGTAAAACACAACCTAGGAATACCAACATCATATGCTTGCAGCGAACTTTTCATGAAAGAGAGGCAATGAAAATTACTCAAGCGCAAAATAAATATTTATTAGAAAAGCGTGCAGTTCAAAACAACACGAAGAACTCCTTGATAAGGCGACCTCCTAAGGAAGGTTCATCCTGCATAGTGTTCATGACTGAGTGGCTAGTTTTTACTTTTTAAACATATCACGTGCATCCTGAGAGGCGTTGGGCACAAAACTTTTGCAGATTTTTTTTGTAACCGTCATCCAAATTTTTTTCTCGCTGATGCGTCCGAACAAAATACCGTCAAAGTTATAAGGCTGGTCCATCGTCTCTTTTTTTCTCTCTCCTTGTGCACTCAGGTTTTCCGGGGAAGTAGAAGTTACAATGGTGACCTCAGCGTTTTTAAGCTGTCGGCGGGTATTAATGCTGCAAAATGGCTTCACAGGAAAACGCATCCAGAAAAAAAACTTCAAATTCATCTTCTTGCTCAAGCGAGGAGATTTTCTTTGCATTTTTTTTATTCCGTGTGCATGAGCCTTCTGTGCAATTGGAGAATTTCCGGGTATTCTCCTCGTCGTTCTATCTCCCTTCGAAGTAGGCACATGGCGGAGGCACCACAGCATCCAGCGAAAAACAAAAAAATCAAGTACAGGCTCTTCAAACCACTTCTCTCGTTTCGGCTGTTCACTCGGAGTTTTTGAAGGCCATGTATCTATAATCACACGTGAGCAAATAGTTTTTTCTTCTTGCCAGACCTTCGAGTTGCTCGAGCTTGAAAACATGCTCCTGCCGGGACAAATTAAAGTACACCAGCACGCTTCGCTTTCCTCCTTAGGTCCACATTTTTCGGCTCATAGTTTCCTAGAAATACTGCAGGCTTGTTCAGTACTTGTCCCTCTAGTCTCAGGTCGGGAAAAGCAGAAATGGTGAGGAATTTTAAACCCTTCAAAGCGCGATGCATGTTAAGAGTGCAGAGCTTTCACATAGGCGCGAAAAAACGCAAGAAAAGAGCCTTCTGGGAAACCTCCAAAGCAGATTGAAGTTTTTGGCACTGTTTAGAATGGTAAACAACCAAGAACTGAAAATTCATGACTTGTTCAATACTTACTAGAAATTTATTATTTTTCTGCCATCAAGGTCGCGCAACTTTGTCACAAAGATAAAGCTTAAGAAATACAAGCATAGCGCGTCTCACAGTTCCTCTTCAAGCGACGGAAAGGAAAAAGCTAAGAAAGCATGATGTAGAGAGACTAAAATGCAGTGCTAATTAAAATGTGGTTGATAGCATATAGAAATTAATACGAAGAACTTCTTTGAGGCAGTATGAAAACACGGAAAAACACTTTTGCTTTCTGAAATCTGTCTGTATATATGCGTGTCGGGAACGTCTCAGACGGCATACAAATCAATTTATGCCCGCCATCAATAGCACACCATACGACCAAGATGTAGATTTGGTAGAGTTGGAGATCGTTCATCTTTATTTAAGCGCACAAAAATAACAACAAACCGAAAAGGCGACCGCAGGCAGCTCGGGTCTCAATAAAAAAATGTGCACATTTGTTTGATCAGGAAAAATGAAAAACAAAGAGAGGATAGAATCACAGTATGGCAGAATCTGTCTGTTAAAACACGCCAAATAAACAAATATTGTGAGCCACTGCTTGCACAGGCGTCTTTATTCGGGAACAGCCGAGCACTCAGCGCGCGATCCCCGGAGCCCCGGATGATGTTGATGGGGATATACAGAAGAAAGAGGTGAAAGTTCGCGCACAGGTCCGATGAAGTGCTGCAGAAACTTTTCGCACAATCCAGGCGTGCGTACGGGTGTCGAGAGGAGGACCTCATCATTGAGTCTAAAGGTGACAGTACAGTAGTGCAGGTCATAGCGGTGTTTGCGGTCTTGCTGAGCGGTTTCGGTGTTGACGCTGGCTAGGTGGCGACAATAGGCCATGCGAGAAGCGAACTCTTCGCCCAGAGACGCAGACAGAGATGCAGGCGCAGAAAAGAAGGCGGTATCAAACAATGAGGACGGGACATGGCCGTAAACCAGGAAGAAAGGGCTGTAGCCAGTGGTGCGCCGAACTGCGGAAATGTAAGGAAATGTGACGAAGAGCAAAATGTTGTCCGGGATACAGGCAACAGGCAACGAGAGAGGGCGTCAGCATCGAGGTGTTTTCTCCCGAATTTGTAGGTGATAGTGAAGGTGTACTCCTGAAGACGTTGTAGCACCCAGCGACCCAAACGGCCGGTCAAGTTCTTTAATGTCTTCAGCCAACAGAGCGCGTGATGATCGGTGACAATGGTATAGTGACGGCCGTAAAAGTAGAGACGAAATTTCTGGATAGCCCAAACAATGGCGACATTCGTGCTCTGTGATAGCGAAGTTATGCTCAACTGCTGTAAGAGAACGGCTGGCGTATACAACAACCTGTTCTTGGGACGCCTCGTTGCGTTTTAAAAGAACAGCGGGAAGGCCTTGTTCACTGGCGTCGGTATGAAGAATGGTTGGCGCGGCCTCATCAAAATAGCGAAGCACCGGCGTCGAAGTGAGCGCTTGCATGAGGGCTGGGAAATCCTCTTCGCACTCAGTGGACCAAAAATAAAGCGCCTCTGAAGTAAATAGGTTGTGGAGTGGGGACGCTATGGATGTGAAATTACGGATAAAACGGCGGAAGTAGGACGCTAAGCCCAGAAAGCTGCGTAGTTCTTTCAGGCGTTGGGGGTGAGGAAAACTGAGGACAGAGGCAATTTTTTCAGGATATGCTCGGATTCTGGCCTTACTAACGACGTGGCCGAGTACTTTGATGGTCTTACTAGCAAAGTGGCACTTCTCGGTATTTAATTGAAGACCGGCTTTTGCAAGGCACGTGAAAACTTCGTTGAGACGGTGCAAGTGCTGGGAGAAGTCGGACGAAAAGATGTTAATATCGTCCAGATAGCAAAGGCAGGTCCTTCATTTTATTCCTCGTAGCACGGAGTCGATCATGCGATTAAATGTGGCCGGGGCATTGCACAGTCCGAAAGGCATCACATTGAATTCGTAAAGACCGTCAGGGGTAACAAAGGCGGTCTTCTCCTTGTCTGATTCGTGCATGGGGATTTGCCAATATCCCGAGCGGAGGTAGAGGCTTGAAAAGTACTCAGCACCTTGGAGGCAGTTCAACGCGTCGTCGATGTGAGGCAGCGGGTAGGCACCTTAATGGGTTGTCTTGTTAAGGACACGGTAATTCACGCAGAAACGAACGTAGCCATCCTTTTTGCGGACGAGAACGATAGGAGATGACCAGGAGCTTGTAGACGGTCGAATGATGTGGCGCGAAAGCATGTCTGCAACCTGGTCCTCAACGATCTTGCGCTCAGATGCGGAAACGCGATACGGACGGCGCCGTACAAGATCAAGTTAAAGTTCAAGTTCAAGCTGAGCCGTTCATTTCTATGCAGTGGGACGTTACAGAAGTCTGGCCTAAAGCGCGCGTGCACACATCAAATGAGTTTGGGTCATAAGGACTTCTGGTAAATCTGCCGACTGCTCAGACTTAAGGCCAGGGCTGATAGCGGCCGCGAGCGCAGAAGAACACCAAGCGGGAGTATCAGATGGTAGCACAGCACATGAAATCGGATCGGTGTCGATTGGGACGGATTCACCCTCAAACAGGAAACCAATTGTAGCGCCTTTCGGTGGTTACATGGACTGGCTGGTTGTGTTCAGCGCCGTGACGACCACGCAACCACGGACGAAGCATGTGAAGCACGAGGCAAGAGCGATGCCTTGGGAGGTCCAGCGTGGCACAAGCATGACTAAGGCATCACCGTCGAAAGCGTAGTCTAAAGTGGCAATGATGAGCTGTTCACAGCCAGGGGGCAGAACGAAGTCGACGGCAGCGACCACACGCCGTGGCGAACGGTCAGACGAGGATGCCGAGTCGGGATCTGTTATGTGGATGAGGCGGTGGTTGCAAGCGATGAGGGCAGAAGCCGACGATAAAAAGTCCCAGCCCAGGATTATCGGATGAACGCAGGATGGGAAGATAACAAATTCAATATCATAGCGTTGGTTATCGATGAAAACGCGCGCAGTGCATTGGCCAGAGGGGTGGATGATTGTGCCGTTGGCTCCACGGAGAGGCGAACGGGTGTATGGAGTTGTGACTTTGCGCAGGCGGGAACACAGGGCAAGGTGGATGACGGAGAAAACGGCACCCGTGTCGATGAGAGCTTGAGTCCACACCCCTTCAAGACACACTGTTAACATATTCGACGGGCGGTTGGGAGAAATTTTACAGTTCATACGGCAAGCAGCTTTCCCTCAACAACTGCTTCGTTTAGTTTTCCGGGCTAGGAGTGAAAGGCTGCGAGGCGGGGCGAAGAGGTGATGAGCGGCGGAAAGGTGAAGGGGAGCGGCGGCGAATCGAAGAGGAGGGCCGAGTGACATCCTGGGAGTATGGAGGTGAGGAAGAGCGACGGGAAAATTCGGAGAACGGTGTGGTAGAAGTATCCAGCTGGCGCACAGGTGCACGTTCGATGGAAGCATAACCGCGTCGTTCATCGTGCTGTCGCCGGCGACAGACACGGGAAATATGACCGCGGATCCCGCAGTAGTAGCAGACAGGATGGGAAGTACGCCAGCCTGGAGCATAAGGTGTGCTTGGGGACACGGAGCCACGGTGGCTGGTGACCGTCCAAGCTAGGGCAGCCGCTGCAGCCGGCGAAGTCGACGGGGGTGAGCGTGTTCCGTTGCCTTCCTGCATACCTGAGGGCTGCAGACGCAAACGACTACCTGATCGAAGCTACAGGGAGAGTGAAAGACGGGTCCAAAGGGAGAGGTGGGGGATACGAATAGCATCTCCGCCACTTGTGAGCCACTGCTTGCACAATCGTCTTTATACGAGAACAAGCGGGAACTCAGCGCGCGACCCCGGTGCCCAGGCAAGCGATGGTGATGATGGGGATATAGAGATGAAAGAGGTGAAATTTTGCGCACAGCGCTCGCAATATAAAATAATTCAAGAACCATTAAAAGCAAAGGCGAGCACAAATGTGGCTCAAAACGAATTGTTGATCTAGTTGGGATCTCATGCTTAAAAATACACAGCGCTGAAGTTGCATCTATATCTTGTGTGCTTGAAATAAGTGCCTAGATTTTATGACAGTAGTGCCTTGGAAACGTCATCAACGCGCGAGATTATTACCCATGAGCAGCGACAGATTATTCATAGAAGACCGTAATCATCACGTAGCGCAAGTTCGAGAAGAGAGTCAGCTAATTCCCAAAGAAGGCAGCCTTTTTCGCGCGCTAAAGTTGAAGAAGAAAGTATCGGAAGTGACCTGGATTTCGGCCTGTCACCCGAAGAAAATAAAGGTAAAAGCTTATAGGCATGAAACCAACAAGAGCGGATGCTACTTGCAGATATAATTTCCTAATTAGCCTGGTTGCAGCCCAACTTCCGAAATCCGTGACTAGCCATGTAGGGAAAAAAAAAACCTTGAAGGGGACTAAAACAAAAACAAGTTAGTGCCTTTCCCAACCTCCTTCTTCAGGTCAGATCCTTCTTCCTGAGAGAAACTTGTCATCGTAGTTAGCGGAAGATCTCGTTGCTAAATGAACATCTACTAACCACTGCTCATGGTTGACAGGGCTCATTTTCGCATGGTAGCAGTCAGACACCGGAAACGGGGGTGGCGGAGGTAATCCGTCTTGGATCTAAGGGCATCACGATGTCGCAGCTCTGTGAATCAACTCTTTCGCATGCTGAATAAGGGAACTCTAAAAGCATCGTGATTTTCTAGACTAACGCAAACTGCTCGTAGTGCAGACTACGTAGCACTAGCCTAGTGGTATATTCATTCCTTTTGAAGCTTCCTTTCCCGGAAGTGCGATGAATTAATTCATATAAGCCTGCAGAGAGTCATAGTTCTCACGAAAGTTTCTGGAAATGACTGTTATTGATAAGCGGAGAGCTTGACATACCATCACTACCATGATACTTTTATGATAGAGAGAGGGCCGGAATATGGTATGTCTGAGAGCAGAAAATAGAATGGCCAGTGGTCGACAAAGAGCCTCAGTCCACTAGTTAAAGTTTCAACAAGAAGACTTGTTTCCGTCTTGTCTTGTCCTCTTGAAACGAAGACCAATCCTCTTGTAACATTGGCTAGCAGACTGAAGATCCCTCTCACCTATCGTTCATTTTATTTCTGTGCTGACACCTTCTATGTGTTTACGCATGCTTTTACCAGTTCTTTCAATTTATGTCAGGTATGATAGGTGCTTATTAATGTGCACATCTCTTTTTTTTCTGTTAAGCAAGAATAGAAAGAGTTTTTTCGTGAAGAGTGAACATGATGAACGATAACACATACGCTACATCAGACAAAAATCAATGCATTATATTCAAGATCGGGTCGTTTTCGAACGTCTCACTACAGTTATTTGGAATGAAAAGAGACGGTGCATTTTATATCAGTTATTGCCCATACGATATAATATATGCCGCCAAAAAAGTTCCAAGCTTCAAACGGCCAGTTTCGAAGCATTCATTCAGTGCCGAATGGGACAAAACGCAATAATTTAGAACTTATATTGTCCCCTAATTTTTTCCGTGAATCGAAACAAATATACATTCATCTGTCATCAACCACCGCTGGTTTAAAGAACGCATACATTAGGCTAGCAAGATTTTTGCTTTAAGAAAAATCAGAAAAATGTTGCGAATTCAAACTGTGTAAATATGGGAGTGCTTTTTCGTAAATGCGAATTTCTGCATGCCAATTAGTTTTTCTTTACAAGGCAGCCCAGTGAATTTAGCGCCCTCGATAAGCGTATATGTTCCATTCTTACAATTGGTTATTCGTCGTATTTTCTGCAAATATTGAGAATTTTTGCGTGTTGCCAGTTGCGTTTTCGAAAAATAATTATATTTCACGCTGGTTACACTACAGGTAGAACGCGATATTTTTGCTCTATTGGCCCTAAAGTGAAGACAATAGCTCTCATACAAGCTGCAAAGCTCAACCTTTCTTTTATCATTCTCTAGGTTAACCGATAATTACAAAACAAGAACCGCGGATATCCGACCAGCTCCCACAAGACGCGAAGAAAGCTCGGGAGAGCTGCAGCGGTACCGGTGACATCAAGTGTTTTGCTCTCTTCACAAATGCCCACCCCTGAAAAGTAACGAAAATGAGTTGATACAAAAGAAGGAAGTCCAATTAATGTTTTACGACCATAAGCGGCGAACTCTTTCAGGCTAAAAAGACACGGTACACCTAAAACAAAGGTTCCCACACACAAGCAAGCTCTTATCGATATGACCTGAATTACCGATCAAAATGTGTGCCTTAAACTTTGCGAGTCGAAGAGAATCGCAGGCGTACTCAGCAGGGCTGAGCGAAAGAGGCGCAGATTTGTCCTTGAGAAAGAAAATATGTCGACAGAGACAAGTTATTTAAAAATATCGATTAGCCGGGCTACATGCGAACCCGGGCTATAGGACCGCCTAGCCTTGTGTCGTTCAAGGAGCAAAACAATGGCTGTTTAGCGCGAAGTACAGTGCCTGTCAGGCGAACAGATTCCTGATCCGCTGGGAGCTTAATTTGTTAGAATTAGTTTCGAGAATGAGTTATATCCTAATTTAAAAAAGGCGTCTCATTTTGCCTCTTACACTGTCTTATTTTGACCGTGGTGTGGGGCAATATACGGCATCTGCAAGTTTTTAATTCAAGATATTTGTCCCCGTTGCTTTTCTGCGGAAATTTGCATCTTTATTGGGCACTATTAGAGGACGATGGCAAACATTTCGATTTATTCGATTGTTGATACCTGTGAACAATAAAAAGAACGCGACGATTAGCCACTGACGAATGCCAGCCGAGGTGGTAGTGGTAACAACTTCATTTTAACAAAAGAACAAAAGATCCTCAAGGGCGGGCTCCGACTTGCTCAAGAGTATACGGGCCTGTGCATCACGAATAGCTCTGCCCAGTAACCATGTTTGGCCAGCTAGTTGAGCAACTCGCAGAGCGGCCCCCCATGAAGAGGGTATGTGGTGAACACTATGGTTTGGAGGCACTCCCACAGGTAGTGAATTAGCGTGTCTTTGGCTGCGCCACATGTTCAGCAGAGTGGGAGGGTCAAGGTAGGGTGGTAGTAACGAAGGAGGTAGGGTGAGATGTCGCAGTTTGTCAGTAGTTGCCGCCAGAGGGTGAGTGTACGGTGTACGGTGAGGTGTTAGGAGAGTGAAGAGTGAGGTGGCTGTTTTTTAATGAGTGTCAATTTGGTGGAATGTGTGTAGAGTCCGCGAGGTTCCCTGCGTGGGTAAGGGTGTGCCATCTTCCGGGGCCCTGAGGGATAGCTCTTGGGCGAGTGGATGAACGCGCTCGTTACCGGGGACCGAGGCATGCCAAGGAACCCACGAGAGGGTTATCTCTTAGGTAGGCATGTCTGCTGACGCGAGAATGCGTCGGGCGGTTGTTGTGATACGGGAGTCGGTGCAGATATCAGTGATGTTAGGATCTCGGGTAGCATGTATTCGCGCCAAGGTGATGGCCGCGCCCTGACTCCGTTGGGTTGCTGGCGTGGAGGATGATTGTGGTCCCGATGGTGCCATCATCGCAGGCGATGACAACAATATGATAGCCTGGTAGGGTGTCGCTCTTCCACGCGCTTCCACGTAAAGGGTGTCGGGAAAGCTTCTGTGGTATTTGGTGCAATATCAAGCTTTGGTCATGCGTCGGCCCCTTTGTAGCTCGAGATTAAATTTTCTGGGTAGTGGTCTGATGCGCAGTTGGCCCTGTATGTTAGGTGGACTGATATGATAGCTGGTGGCACGTGATCGGGTGGTGGAGGCCAGGTGAGGTGACTGTAGGAGGTGCTGGCGGGTTCCTGTGCTGGTTAGTCGAAATATCTGTTTGCTTCATTAGGCTTCCAATAGTTCCGAGATAGTATTGTAGGTGCCAGTGGCGAGTGATTAGTGCTAAACGACTGTGGTAGGCGGAGCGCTGAGGTGGTCGCCTTTCTGGTAAGAACATCAGGTTTTTGTTGCGTTTTGGTGAACAAGTGGTAGGAAAGGCGGCATGTCAAGCGCCTGGTGATGACGGCGTCTGTCGTATTAAGGGCTGCCCTCTCCGAAGGGCTATGACTATTGTTAGGAAAGGAAGTTTTATACGAGCCGCGCTCAGGAGCTAGAATGTTCAAACTGAGTCTGATGTTGACATCTGCAATGTCACGTCGTTCAGCGTTTCCTTTTAACTGCCTGGATATGTGACGTTTATATTTTTTATCTTTCTATCGCGCACTGCGCCAGTTACTTCGAGAGCGAAGCCACAGCCCTAGAGGTCCAATAACCTTTTATTTTTTCTTGTTTCGTGGGGAAACGTTCAAGCTGCCCAAACGAAAACGCTGAACGAAAACCGAAGCTAAAAAAATCTGCAAATGCATCATTGCTAGCTGATATGGAAAAGTGACCAAGGTAAGCAATGAAAAATAACATCTAACAAATTTTGCAGTGCGCAACTTATGAACAGTTGTTTTTGGTTGCGACTGGAGGAGTGCAGTGCCAGGATTTCCTTACTTTTGGTAGGGCACTCGGAAATTACATTCCCTCACAGTGTTCTCGCAAAGTTAAGAATTTTCTTCTATCCGACCAGCATCATACACGAGGTTACTCAAAACATTTTGAAGAGGAAGAAAATGTGCCGCGTGTAACATAGTCTTCTCAAAGAACACAACACGCGAATAGTAAAGACGCCTGACCTAGGCTATCCTCAGTGCTTTTCCATGCATTTATGTTCCCATATATGTTCGATAGCGACATGACTTTGTTTGGATGATGTTTGAGCACATTTATTTTTCATGACCAAAGGTACAGGTTCGCGAAGCAACGAAAGACCGCAATAACATGCTTCGATAAATAAGACACCACCTAGCGAGCCCAATTAATAGATATTCCGTCAAAAAGATTCCGTCAAAGAAAAATATTTGTTCTAGCAACGTTCCGTGTCGTTATTTGTTCGAGCACTGCTCTGCGGCAAAGCTATTTTTCGCGGATGAAATAATTTAGCAACGGAATGTAAGAAAAGTCTTTATTACAAAGTCCAAATGCCTACAAACTGGCAAAAACACTTTCTGCCTTCCAGAAGAAGGCAGTGCCAAGGTCCTCTCCTTTAAGGCAACGAGGCGGCCTACGGTAATTCATCGAGCTACAGCATCGCCTGTTGCGCGTTGTAACGAAGCATGTCTTACAGGAATGCTTCTTGAATTTGAGGTGCATGGCAAAATAGCTGAAGATCTATATTTTCTCCTGTCTAAGCTCGAACACTTACAGAACCCAGCCCTATTGCCAGAAAAAGAAATAAAAGGAAAATGAAACGAGAGCCTGCCGTATTTAGACAGCACTCAGGAAAAACGCGCTGCTGATAAAGGGCACGTTTGCTGCGCTCTGCAAACACCTTTACATGCCGGCTTTTCGTTGGATTAAATCCTGAAGCCTTTTAACAGAGCGCAGTCTGTTTTTATGGTGAAGGTGTTTTGCTGATCCAATAAAAGCGAAGCTTGTGAGGCGCTCGGAACCAGAGAATGACTTTATGTTCAATCCAGAAACTTCGCAACGGCGTTTGAGACTTGGCTATGGCAAGCCTTAGCATAGGCAGAATGCAAACACGCGGGCCCTACATTTCTAATTTACCTAAAGCATGTGCTAATAGCTCAAACTCATTGGGTTCAACTGAATTAAATAAAGTTTAGGATTTCTTTAACCATTGCTCCGTGACAATGAAACGAGAGCGCAAGCTTTAGATCTTCCTCTTAAACCTTGGGTATTTACACTACAACATGCAGATACCTCCTGAATGCACGAAGTTATGTGTGTTTACTGGGAAAAGTTCTTCACGTGGTGGCATTGGTTTGACGCCATTAGCTTTTTGTTACGGAGCTAAACCTATTACGTACACCCATGACTATTAGGAATGATTGCAGCATTGCTGAAGCACTTTTACAACCTCGGCACTTGTATCAGATGGCGTTTTTGATCAAAAATTTGATTTTTATTTTAGGTTTAACTACCATAGTCGTATAGCACATGTGAAGGGAGCAAATTCAAGGGATTGGAAAGACACAAAATGCAACTTGATAACTGCTAATTTTTATCAACTGGGCCTAAGAGCGCCAAGGCACAATGTGTTTTTTGTGTACTCGAGGTAAGATTAGAGGTCCATTTCTCAAGCATTTCATTCTACGAAGCCCAGGGCGAGGCAAGGGCTTTAATCTATTGTATAATCCCAGTTCCCAGCGGCACTGGGGATCGAACCCCCTACCTTCTGCATGCTAGGCGGATACTCAAATCACTAGGTCACTGCTGCGGTATACAGATTGGAACTTAGGGGCCTTACGGCACGCACATGAGTTTATTCCGAGAAAGACAAAAAAAAAGAACACGCGTAACATGACAACAAAACACGTACATCGACCGTGGCTGTAGACATCTGCTTTGCTGCTACACGCGAGGGATCAAAACTGCTATACACGCTAAGTTGCGCGCTACCGAAAGTGCTAAGTTGGCTACTGGTACTATGAAAGAAAATTGCAGTTAAGCAGTTGTTTGTCTAAAACTATATTAAAGTAGTTCCGTGGTTGTTGTGCTCAGCCAGTTGCGGAGTTCACGGTTTTGCGATATAAATCCGCTCACGGTATTGAAGAAAATGTGTGCAGGTGCAAGCCCTCGAACTGCTGGGTCGAATGAAGGGATACGGGGCAGTCATTGCAGCTAGCGTAGCGGCGTTACGGATAGTAGGAGAAACGGATACTATAGGCACGGCCAGCCCCCATATCGCGCGTGTAGCATTTCAGAGCCTGTTATAAAGAATCTGCGAAGAGTATGAATCGTCAAAAGAAAGCATTCAAAAATTTAACGTAGCATGAATGACCAATTCCTAAAATGCGTTTATTAGTAGTTATTGCACAGAACATATGTGAAAGATGTGTCAACATTTTTTTTTCTAAAACATCCCAAACATAAGAGGGAATTAAGTGAAGGTTCCTAGAAAACAAATATAATGCGGAGAATTAATGGGGGCCTTAATTCGTTCCTATTTTTGTATGCTATATGCCTGTCTGGAATTCGGAGAACTTATGACAGAACGGCGCAGTTTACCTTAGAGAACGTTATCAGAAGGCGGCGCTTTATACTGCAATGAGTTCACTCAAAGTAACAGTGACCTGAGAATGTTTGCCTCAGTCTTGCTTCGGCCCAACTTCGGGAACAGGTTACCGCAATCCTCGAGGAAACACTTTTCGACAAACAAATACGCCAGGATCGGCGAGACAGTAGACGTGGATGCGCAAACTCGGAAATCGAACGAAGTCCGTCGCGATATGTGCGGAGCACACAATCCTTGCGTAGACGGTATGTCGAGTGACAGGCGGCCGCAGGGCAATAGAGCTTTACTTGATGTCTATTGCGGCCATGCCGACTGCTGCATTTCGGTGCAGGCACTTACCTACAATACCAAGGGCCCAGGGGCAGAAGGTCAAGCGAACTTCAGCTCGAGGCTGCAGACGTAGCGACATCGCGGAGCTCCTGCATAGGTGGCAGGCTTTGACGTGATGGGAAGACAGTGTGTTTGACCGAGTCTTTTTTTGTGTGCTAGACGGCGCTGTAATAACCCTAACTAGAAAATAAAAAAACCCATAAATGCCAGAAGTAGCTAAGGAATGAAAACGCGCGCTGTGTTTACTTGAAGGCAGAACTTAGCATTATTGTGTCATGCAGAGGAACCGCAGGCTTTTGTTTGGCCTGTAAGATCCACGGCCATGGCACATGCTTGTTGTAGGTACTTTTCACACGCAGTTTTTCTATTGTGCAAACTGTGGTTGGTTAGCCCAGAGGCTGCATCTCATGCTGGGAATTTAAGAATGCTTGCAGCTTAAAAAATATTTGAATATAAAATATTCTGACGCATCTTCAAATTACTTCGCGAACACGATACAAATATACATGTGCATGTATATCTTTAAAGTGACACTATAACACCAACACTGCATCTAGAACACTAGTTCCAAGATTGACTTCGAACCGAGCTCCTTATTAATCCCACCAGTTCATATGTATTCAATGCACATGGCTGCCACTCTACGGCCGTCCATAACGCATTGCAAAAACAAAATGAATTTCAGATTTTTATGCAGTATAGTCCCTGAATATTTCTTGCAGAAGTAAGCAAAAGAAGAGACAATATTGAGGCATATTATTTGGTGTGAAAATGCATTATGTGCTGTTATATTTTATGCCATCGCAAGTCGACACCTTTCTTACAACATTTTCTTTTTTTCACCTCTTTTCTCAGAGTTAAGAGCACGGCGGGAATATAGCGCTTTCGTATGGAGCGTGTTGCGCTATACTTTCTGTCGTTTCTGCTGCCTTTGATACGACTCCTCTCTTCCAGGTGACGGGCCACTCACATACAGTGTACTGTAGAAACCGAGGTTCTGCAAGAGGTAGCCTTTGTGTTGTGTTTAAGATAACGCATAAATAGGCGCTATAGCATTGAGCGGAGAACGATTACCTTTGTTGCCAATTGTGTCTGATAGATATTGCAACAAAACACCATTGTTCAAGTTTGATACAAAAGATCAGGAAGTCGGGAAGAAGTACGATACAGGTTTCTTTACGCTCTGTCTCTAAATAATGTGAAGCCCTGAAATGTGCAAGATTTTCCGCCTTACTAATTTTTTACTGCGTTTGCAGATAGGAAAAATATATCCTTCCCAGCAGCGCCTAACATGTTTTACTTTCTATGTGCGAGTAAACGGAAATAACTGCGTTAATGCATTGTTCCTAACCATTGCTTTGTTTTAGTGCATACCTTCCAGAGAAACAATCTTACCAGCAATGCTTATTTCCAGTTTTAGGCTGCCTGTAGGCTGCTCGGCGTGCCGGTTTTCCAAGCAAATTTTTGAGCCGGGTTGAGTTAGCATGTATAGAAATTTACGAAAAAAATACTTTCCTCTCCAAGGGTCATCTGTCTCTATTTGTGGCAGTAGGAAGATGCAGGAGATGGAAGGTTGTGCTGGCGCTTGTTGATTTTGGATCCTTGCTTTTGATTGTTTTTATTCTCTAAGCAGAGCTAGCGAGAATGGCACGGCATATTACTTCCTGCACGTCGCCAAATGAAGGCTCACTTCGGGGAAGATATTGAGAATATATTGCTTGCTTAGGGTCGTTTAAACACAGAAAAGAAAAAAAACTCTGAATCATCTTAGTTTTTCCTTGACACGAAACGGCCCTTTTCTTCACCGAACTTCGCGCAATCCTCCTTGATGTCAGGCCTCCATTTTAACTAAGTTTGTCAGAAAAAAGGATAAGAATGTTTTAGCTGTTTGCTGTTTTATATCTTCGAGATTCTTTCATCCATTCTTTTTAGCACGTCCATATTCTCTCAACCACACGTACATAGAAACCCAAATTTTTCAATCCTTTAACAACTACGACTGGGACACCATCATAGATGCATGGCAACAGAAGGGTGGCGGCAAGACGGCTTTCATATCTTGGCCAAGGCTCACTCGGCTCGGTGTTCTCTTTTACCATGCGCATATATTACCGGCCTGGCTCAACTCATTTATCTATTTATCGACTCATTTGTCGTTTATCTAGCTTAAATACCAGCACAGTTCCCGGTGAGCTTATCATCTCTCCGTTTTTCTTTTGAAATTGTAAGACGTAATAATCTACCGCTGACTAGTGCTTATTTTCCTCAGAAAACGGTGCCTGCGGATGAAAAAAAAAATAAAATGCAGTGAAGAGGACGTCACCTTCGAATGGCGGCGAAAATTTTTTTAGACTGAATTCAACTTGGTATTTTGGTTGCAGCCTTCATTAGAAAATGACTCGTTCTATATCAATATTTGCCTCCCGACACGATGGTAGGAAAGGTCCCTGCTCTGGCTTATATAGGGTTACTGGTCGGCTTTGGTGAAGTTAATTTAACAACCGAGATGCGGTCAATTTCAATTTGACACAGTATTTTGTATTATATTCTCGATGGCCAGTTGTTAAAAACGCTAGAGTGAAATTTAATCTAAAACTAGTTATTGAAATACACTGAAAATATGCTCTCTATACGTTTGAAAGAAAAACACGGTATGTTAGCGAAGTAATGAACACCGATCGCGTCAGCGTCATTATTTGGTTTTAATAAGTGTTTTTTTTTTGGGGGGGGGGAAGGAAATGGCGCTGTATCTGTCTCATATATCGCTGGACACCTGAACCGCGCCGTAAGGAAAGGCATAAAGGAGGGAGTTAAAGGCGAAAGGAAGTAATAGGCGCCGTAGTGGAGGGCTCCGGAATAATTTCGACCACCTGGGGATCTTTAACGTGCACTGACATCGCACAGCACACGGGCGCTTTAGCGTTTTTCCTCCATAAAAACGCAGCCGCCGCGGCCGGGTTCGAACCCGGGAACTCCGGATCAGTAGTCGAGCGCCCTAACCACTGGGCCACCGCGGCAGATTTGCAGATTTTAATTCCGCACGATAGCGTTTGTACGGTAATTTTTTGTGTCATCAGCACAGTACAATGCTCTCAGAAAAAGTGATGTAAGCATCATGAAGACACAGAAAACTTTATCACTGAAAATATTTGATATTAATAATAATTGGTTTTTTGGGAAAGGAAATGGCTCAGTATCTGTCTCATATATCGTTGGACACCTGAACCGCGCCGTAAGGGCAGAAATAAAGGAGGGAGTGAAAGAAGAAAGGAAGAAAGAGGGGCCGTAATGGAGGGCTCCGGAATAAATTGGACCACCTGGGGATCTTTATTGTGCACTGACATCGCACAGCACACGGGCGCCACAGCGTTTTGCCTCCATAAAAACGAAGCCGCCGCGGTAGGGTTCGAACCCGGGAACTCCGGATCAGTAGCCGAGCGCCCTAAGCAATGAACCACCACGGCGAGTATGAAAATATTTGACGATTTGAAATTGTGCTCTTACGAGTCGCATGATATCGCACTGTGATTTCTGTTAATGTTGCGCACCTTTCTCGTGATGCCGCGCAAGCCATTTCAATAGAAATGGAAAGCACAAATTCATGCATTGTCATGTTCAGTGTGAGAATAAATCTCCTAATTTTTTAGGAAACAAGTGTGGCGAAAATTCATTATATCACAGCGTTGCCTCGAAATTAAAGCAGACCAACAATGTAAGGCAGAAGCAAATTACGGGCGCAGCAAACTGCTTTCGCATGAGTAAAATCTCAATCTGTGACCCTCTACTTTGTATTGAACAAAGCTTTGAGAAAACATCGGAAACTGCAGTTCAAATACATGACTAGATGATTTAAAGGGGTATGACGTTATAAGGAGTGCAAATTCATATGATGATTCCAGTGTAGGGGGTATCAGCATCGATCCCATGAGAAGATATTGCAAGGAGGAGTCTGTGAAGTGAGTGCTTATGAAATGGACTCTTTTAGGCTTCTTTCTCACTCCCCGGGTTAGCTGTTGTTGCAGTACGACAAGTCTGCATTGGGGCTATTTCATGCTCCTGAAGGAGCAAGCGGTTGGTGTTTCAATCGGTGCTTTTTGAGAGCAGTGTAATATAAATAACGCTGCAGTCGTATTCACCTAAATATTGGTTTACTTGGTGTCTCCGGTGTATTCGAGGTACTCTCGCTTCCGAGGCGTGCCACTCGCCAGGCGCAGAAATAAAGGTGCAAAGAGAGAAGGGGGGTGGTGGGGGGAAGGTTTCCGTTAAGAGGCGTCCGGCTGGAAGGAAGACGATAGAACGCAGTTTTTTTTTTACCTCCAGATGGCAGAATGGATCAGAACGCCACTCCACGAAAAAAAAAGCAACGCCCTCTATTACTCTCTTGAGTGCCACACACTATTTCTTTTTGCGACGTTTATCCGAGCTGCGCTCACTGTGTGAAATAAGAGGTTCTTGGCGCCACGGTTTTCACGCAGTGCTAGTCTACCGTGCCCAGATATTCTGTATCTGATACAAGGTGTGATGGCTGCGGGAAGCTGGTCACATTCTGGCGACCATTCGTTGCACGAACGGTTCTAGCAGAAACGGTTGGTGAGCTATTGGTGAGCTAACCGCCCAGAGCTGATTCAGAGGGCCATGCTAGCGGTTCGTCAAAAAAAGATATCTGGAGTACTCTCTCAGCATTCCAACGAAGACCATGTATCCTCATTGTCCAAGTTCTGTTGAGCCAAGCACTAAACAGTGTCCATAGCCCCACCTCTTTTCACTTCCTATTTCCTTCGTGGCCATTAGCAGGAATTTGGGATATCGGCCAGCCAGTGCCCCTAAGCTTAGCGACCTGTAGCGTTTCAATAGCACGCACTCAGTCATTTTCTTTCTGATGTCATGAGTGATGTCAGCGCGCTATTTTTGAACGTTCTAAGCTGTGCGCTTCGTGGTGGAGCCCAGGGATCTAAAAGCGCCCGTCCAGAGTTTCTATTAATGGTGTAGTTTCGCTTTTTTTTAAAGAACAAGCAGTCTTCTCATAGCACATCTTGTTACCAAAGCCTAAAACTGTTTACGGTAACTGTACCGTTAATTCTCTGTCACATTTTTTTTGTTTTTGTGAAGCTCGCATTCAAGAGGATTTCTGCAAATCCGCTTGAAGCAGAAACTTGTTTAAAAGTGATTTTCCAAGATTAGGGCGGATGTCTGTACAGCAAGTAACACATATTCGCTTGAAATTTTAATGCAGAACGTTCTGTTCCTAACCTTAACAGAGGCAGAAGCGTAAAAACTTCAGAGTTGGATGCATTCTGTAATCCCATAAGCTAATAGTTCCAGAGAAATCAGGATTTGAAACTTAAGACGAGTTCACGCTAAAGAACAGGCTGTGACATCTGGGCTGCGGCAAAGTTCTGAAAATTTCAAGTGCAGCTTATAGCCGGTGGACATCACTCTATGACAAAGTGGGCCGATGAGTTTGCTGAAAATTTTGTTCCGCTCGCAAAATTTATCTCGTCTCAGTGTGCATGCCAGCTTGCACAGTGAAATCGCACCGTTTGATTTCTACGCGCCTGTCGCAAAAAAAAAAAAAAAACACGCCTATCGCCAGGACATAGAGTGAAAATGGGATGATAAAGCGTATGGCATAAGAAAGGCGTCTACTAATGTCCCTGAACTTATGTGCAACTCTTATCTTGTGCAACAATGTTTCGAAGTTACAGGACCGTTCATACTGAGCGATGTTTACGACGCTATAGTCACGACAAGGCGCAATTTGCGATACCCCGGTATATGCTTTCAGTGGAAAAGTGAGCTTCCGTATTCCACCTTCCAGGTGCGCGGCAAAGGGTTATAATCAGCTCAGGGTGAGCGCTTTCTACAGGTGCCATTCCATGACGGCAGAAAAAGCTTTCAAAACGCGTGATTCTAGGAGACAACCTTGTCATTGTGCACCCTCACCCCCGCCCCCCCCCCCCCCCCTCGTTTCAAACGCTTTGTGAGTAGAAGGAAAACTCACTAGCTGTCGTAAGATTAAGGTAAACACACATACAGATCAAATCCGTGCTACAAAATTAACACCGACCGCATTTTAAAGCTAAAGTGTAAACAAATTATTTTATTGAAAAATGTTGTAAGCTGAAATCAAGATTTAGGAAAACCGCTCTCCAGGATTCGAGGTATGCGGATGTCGATAACTGATATTGATTGCAGCCACCTGCGTTCATTTAGGTGTATTTCTAGTGTCATAGGCAATGAGCTCCTGCATTTCCCCTTCGTCAATGTTGGTGTTTAATAAAAAATCTTAAGCCTGCGGTAACAATCTGCTAGGCATAAATCTATTCCTCTGTTTCAGCCTTACCCAGTGCCACTCGTGATGCATATGACACGCACTCTTCAGTACGGCAATGTCTCGTTTCTGAGCTCATCAGTGAAGCCAAATTGCTCCTAACTCTTTCCGTGGAGTCATTTGGAATAATTTTGTTTCGGCTGGCTAGCCAGGAAACAGAAAGCAAGGTACAAAAAGAAAACTGAACAACGTAGGTAAGTTCCCTTTCAGTCCGACGAATGCGAAACATTTAGTGCTAGCATTTTTGGGTTACTTGAGAGTTTGCAGCCAGTTATGCCTTGAGCATACTAGACCAATTTAAATATCTATAGAACAGAGAAATTAATAGATCATATCTGATTAAAAGGAACATTCACAATAATTTGCAGTGCTTTAGTAAAACATTTGTATTGGGGATGCGTTCCGTTCATTTTTTCCTAAAATTGCATGTTTGCAAGGGTCGGACGTTTTTAAAACGGTGACAAAGGTAACAGCATTGCAGGGATTCATTTTCGGAAGCATTGAACTGCTTTTCTTTATTTGAAATTATAAAGCATTGTTTGTTCTGGAGGGCTACGCATTACGTTTCTGTTGCCTATTACTTGCCCAGGCAAGGACGTCGGTGGATATTTTAAATAGAGAGTTCAGAGCGCAAACATTTTGGCGGAGGGAACTGAACTAATGCATACAGCAACAGCTATTCATCCTACCCCACGCCCATGTAGCCATACGCCATTCTAACAACGCCGACAGATTGCACGAGATGAAGACATCTGATACATGTGCACTTAGTCTGGCTTACAGGTGGCCTGAGAGAAAGGTGCTCCTAAAGAAATAGCTACCAGACCCGCTCCTAGCTTGCATATTATTCGCGATAACATCCAGGAATAAAAGTTATTTCTCGGCGTCCTTGAGCGAGAAGCCGTATACGCAATTGATATCACGAGTAATTCTGCGGCTAGCAAAAACAAACATGAAGTCTAGCCGACACACATCTAGTGAGGCAGAATTAAATGTACAGTATAAACTGACACCAAAAAAACTTCATCAGCGATTGCAGAACAAGTACGAAGTGAATAAGCTTGATGAAATCGCATTCAGGGCATACAGTTAGCAATGAAGTAGCACAAAAATGACAACCACTGATATCTGAAAAGCGACAGCGGGGTCATCAAGAGAAGTGAAGCGCGAACAGTGCCGAAGCCTGAGAGAAAAAAAAAATGATGGCGCTGATGATTTGACAAAGCTGCAGTCCCAGCGTGGAAGCTTTAATGTCTGCCGACGGAGCATTAATTATCTTCATGAAGATGGCATTAGAAAATATTCTCGTGATTTCAATTTCTTTCAATTTAGACCTCGATAAAAAGCAGAAATGTAATACGTACAGCACTGAATATTCGTTGCATTCATACCAAGCACGCATACTTCCTCTATGACCGACGTCCCCCGGCCGCGGGATATCGTAATTATGCTTCTCCACTGCACACCAGAAGCTTCGTGCCCCTAGTAATGGCTGCGTCGACTTTTTTGTTTTTAAATTTGGCCGGTGCTACGTATAGAGCACAGTCCTGAGAGTACAAAAGAAACGACTGAACAAACTAATTGCAGGCCACTAATTGTCTTGCAATCTGCGCCCCCAACTCACATAGTCTTCTAGTGGAACGGGAAAGTTATTAGCGTTTCTTTGTCCCTGAGATCATTACAGAGTCTGAGGTGCTTGAAAGAGTGCAGTGTTACGCCCTCCAGCTTGCTTCGAAAATGGCGTCTTTATGTTTTCTTGTCCTTTCTTCGTTGGAACGTAATGAATATATTTGAATAAGGATGAAATAATTATGCGAGGCATAAGTTGTATCTTGATCATTAAAAGAAGCTCATTTTGCAATGGCTATAACTTTTGGAAGAGAATCTTAATTTCTAGCAACACAGCAAAGCGGGCTAGCTGGTATTGCATCTTAAGGTACGAAACAGCACAACTAGCATGAAGGACCAGAAAAAGAAGAAACATGGACACGCGCTGACTCACAACTGTCTGTTTTAATCGGAAAACCACATATTTATAATCTCTAATCGCCGTGTCAGAGCCTCATGTCATGATCACAAACTACAACCTAAACAGATAGACAAATAACAATTAATGAAACGTAAGCACTTACAGGCTCCCACGTTGTTCCATCAGCCATATCTCGCGCTTAGACAAGGCCATCGAAGTGTTCCTCACACACGAGTCAGCTTCTGTGAAGATATGATATGCCTCTACTACTTCTCATACTAGTTGCTCTTTATGACGATACAGCACCACAGTGTTATCAAAGTACGGTGTGCACAGGCAGGATTTGCAATGTGCAACCAACTTTGATGAACAAGAGCCTCCCAAAGAATTAGCAGGTTCCAACAGGCGATCACTGAGGCACCTGCCTGTTTGGCCCACGTAGAAATGGCCGCACGAGAACGGAATCCTGAAAACCACTCCAACGCTGCACTGCACAAACTGAGTGCCATGACGAACTCCACACCCTTCTTTGGTGTTACCAATTTCTTTCTTGTGTTTCACTAACGCCGGAACCTTGCTCAATTTGTTTGGCGCAGAAAACAGGATCTTGCCGCCAAACTTCTCCGTTATCTTGTTCCATCTGTGCTATAGGCGATGAACATATGGGATCACCGCCCCTTTGTTATTACTGCATTTGCAATCTTCAGCTGCTATTTCTTCTTTCTTTGCTTTCATTTTCCGGAGTAGCCTGTTGCATGCAGAAGCTATTACACTTTCCGGAAAACCTGCCTATCTGCAACGAGACCATTGTGTGTCAAAGCTTGAACCAACTTCATGCAAGCACGACTTCCTAATAACCGCTCCCAGGCACGCCATGGCGATCCCATTCTTGACCAGCTTGGAATGATTAGAGTCAAAATCGAGAAGTGACTTTTGCGTTCTTGGGACGTAGTGCCAACAAACATGGTTCCTTTGAAACTTGAAATTCAAGTCCAAAAACTGCCGGCGGTCTTCAGAAGGCATCCCATAAGTGAGCTTTAGTTCAGGCGCCGTGCTTGAAAATACTTTCATGATGTCATTCACCACTTGAGGGCTGGCTTCCGTCGGTAGTGCCGCAAGATAGTCATCCACATATCTAAGGATGCTCGAAGTACAATCCTTGAGTTCTTTTTAAGCGCAGTAGACAGGGCACTGGGAAAAGAACTCAAGGATTGTACTTCGAGCATCCTTAGATATGTGGATTACTATCTTGTGGCACTACCGACGGAAGCCAGCACTAAACTTGGTTTATTTTAATTATACGCTGGTGCTCATAATGGTGCTCATTTTTTCGGCGATTTAGTGCATTTGCAATTAACTGTGGGTACTTCCTGTTTGGGTACTTCCTGTACAACTGCAGATAAAGGGTACGTCAGTATACGAGTGCTGCTGCTACTAACGATAAAGCTACCCTAATATACTGCCAGCAGTACAACTATTATTAGATTTCTACTTTCACTGCAAAAAATACTCCGCTTTAAATGTCACAAAATTAATGTAGTACACTTATTCCTATGAGGTGCTTGTTGGTGAAAGCCACAATAGATGTGAAAAAATTTAGCGCTTGGTTTTTGATCTTTGGTGCTCTTGCAATTGGACATTATAAACATATCGTGTTCCCAGGGAACACACCTGTGCTGGATATCACCAGCCACTGCAAGAGGAAACAGGACACGAGAAGGGGTGTCTTGGAGGCCACAAACATTCTTGTCAACTGCCCAGACGGCAAACCATGCTTTCATAGCGAAGGTTTTCTTTGTTGTTGAATACAGACAAGCAATGTGTCAATGACATAGAAGTACGAAAACCCACCAGAAGGACACTCGACAAGTTTTCCTCACGTGCTGACTTCTTGTCGAGCACTAGTCTTACTGCAGGACAAAGCTTCCACCTTGCGATATCGATCACGGTGACGACAGAGCTCTTGTCAAGCCTGATTCTGAGGATAGCTGAGAGGCGTCCCGGTTCATTTCTTTTGACTTCTTAAAACGTAAATTTATTATCATTCGGCCGAGCTATATTTCTTTTCTTTATTTTTTAATTTCTTCAGCGTTTTGCTCAGATGCTAAGGCCAGAGTTTTTTTCTTGCAGCTGGACAATCTTGATTGCGTCCCCTTCTCATATCGCTCCTCTGCCACTATAAAAGCGCTCGCAAACACTTTCACTGCAAATACCTTTGCGTATGATGAAAGGAAGCACAACTTGAGCAATATTCCCTACACTTCCCCGGTCGGGTGTTGGCCGGTACTCTTCATTGCTCCCAAAGTGCTCCCGCTAATCGCTGTTGAACAATGCCGTCGAACAATCTCGAAAACCTCCTACAGGGCATACAGAACGTACGAAAAGTAATTGGGTTCACGTTATTTTTCTTCTGATTTACTCTTTGCAGTTTTCCAGCTCTACTCGTAATTGTTCGTTCAAATGGTCGGCTGTCCTATAACGTGGTACAATGGGTGAAATTGTTCTTCACAAGTGGCACGCGTTCTAACGCATTTCAATGTAATTATTTTTCTGCCTGTCAGCGGACCATTCCTGTTCAATCTTTTGTTTCCACACTTGAGTGTTTCTAACAAGCAAAAACTCCAGCTCTTTTGTTGATGCTAGGAAAACATTTTCGTACTGAATTTAGGTGGTCTTTTTTTAGAATGCATAAACTTCCATGTCTACAAATTTCAGCCTCCAACTACTAAAGGAAGAAACACCTTTAAAGATATTTGGAAGTTTTACGGTGCTTTCGCGAACACGCGTGTTCCGCTGAGGTCTGGAAACCAACCAGAATAAAATTTTTCGTCTCATCTGCATTGCCTAAGCTTACCTTTCGCGCCGGTTTGTGAAACTGCCCAGAGTAAATAAAAGATTATAATATCAAAATAAAGATTGTAACACAAATATACAAAGTATTACAACTACGCCAGGACTTAACAAACGTACTAGATTTAATGTCCTTACACGGCGTTTATTTATTTATATGCCATTTATCAAAGAAAGTTTTCTTTTCCTTCTTCCCAAATATTTTCTTTCTATATTGACTACATTCAGCCAAAATTTTTAAGAAGTTAGTAAAACACACTGTCATATAGCAGTTCATTCTCATTTTATATATCATTGTATCTTGTAGGCGCTAGAGGTCCTAAGAATGAGCTAAAATGAAGCGTTGCCCATTTTTACGGTTTTTTTTTCTTTGTTGTTTTTTGATATCATAAATATGCGCTATATAAGTCGGTGAAATATACAACTACCGAAACTCCTTCTGTTGCAAGAAAAACTATGCGTTCCACGAAGTGTTCATTTACGAGGCCATGTCCCTCTCTCCTTACTTCATTGTTGTGCGGCCATGGCAAGCTTTGTCTGCAAAAGCAGCGCTTTCTTTTGCGCTAGATACTGTTGGCCCGGTCGGCCTCAGCGTTTCAAGGCGTCCTTTAGAAAAGTGTTTTCAGCCCACGGTTCCAACACAAGTAAAAACGTATCTTGACTGCGGCGCATCTCCTCAGATTACTGCTACCATAATGGCGTAAATGTGCAACGCAAGCATCCTCAATAGGGTTTCTTTTAAAACATTCTGTTTTCGAACGAGAGCTGAAGTAATTATATTTCGGAAAAAGATTTTATGGTTTATGGGGGTTTAACGTCTCAAAGTGACACAAGATATGAGGGGCGCCGTAATGAAGGGCTTTGGAAATTTCGAGCACTTGGGTTTTTTTACCTTTCGCTCACATCGCACAGTACACGGGCCTTTAAAATTTCGCCTCTACTGAAATTAAACAACCGCGGCCGGAATCGAGCCCGCGTCTTTTTCGTCAGCAGCCGTGCGCCAAAACGACGGAGACCGTGGCCACCTTTTTCGGAAAAGAATACGATTTTCTCGTTTTCATACTTCCGCTGAGAGCCGCCGCGGTGGCTGAGTGGTTATGGCGCTTGGCTGCTGGCCCGAAAGACGCGGGTTCGATCCCGGCCGCTGCGGTTGAATTTCAATGGAGGCGAAATTCTAGAGGCCCGTGTACTGTGCGATGTCAGTGCACGTTAAAGAACCCCAGGTGGTAGGAATTTCTGGAGCCCTTCACTACCGTCTCTCATAGCCTGAATAGCTTTGGGACGTTAAATCCATATAAACCAAACCAAACTGCCGCTAAGAGGGTAATAACAGCCCACATTGCTGCCCAGGTATCGTGTGCATGCAATCGTGTCAAACATTCTTGGACAAAAGTTTTGAATATTGTAAAATTGAAAGGTACTGTTATAGAAATATTGAAAGTACAGTTGATTCTTACGATGTGTAGGAAAATGTTTCTTAAGATTTTTTTCCTTCGCTCGCTTGGAGCAGTTAATACTGCCATATGAAGCCAACGGGGAATGTTTTGACGACAGCAAAAACGTTAATAGCAAAAGTATGCAAGCCTTTCGACGGGAGATCAGTGGGTATATATCTATTATTATAGAGAAATCTTACAATAAATGAAAAAATTGCCTTCATAAACTCTTTCCCATTAAAATATGTTTTTGTCCAGATTTCTTGTGCGTGTTTCAGAAGGAACAAAGAAAAGATCGATATCAGCAGAGGTCGTTGTTCCGAGAACCTTCTTTGCGACATGGCCATATTTCCAGGGTGTCAGCAGCTTGAGAACATTGAAAAAAGCATATATATGCTCGAGGCGACATTAAGGTGGACGACAAAGAAGAGGAAATAGTAATAATGTTTTCGTCACCAGGCGTCTCGGCTGCGCTATGTACAAAATTATCAGGCGGCGCAAAACAGTGACTGGGTGTGAAAGCTTCACTATGTAGGGCTCCCTAGACACAGTTAAGCTTCCTGTTGAAATGTGGCCAGCTTACACCGGCCGTTTTGTCGGGTCCCTAAGATGACGAGCTCTATAACAACAAACCTTGAAAGAAAAGGAGACTATAGTCCCCTGACTTCACTTCAAGATTAGTTTTTAGAGTACGTTTTCCGCCGCCGCGAACGGTTATAAGATACTCTATACGACGTACTGAGCACCGGATTTCTTTCGGCGGCAAATGGTAGCTCCCAGTAACTCTATGCTGCTGCGTTGCGACTGAAGGAAGAATGAAGAAAGTGCACAGGCTTGTAAAAAACCGGCTCCAGCTGGGCTATGACGCCGATAATCGGCGAGGATTCTAAGTAGATATGTTATATACTCTGCGTCATCGCTTCCTCTAAGTGGGAGCCTGCAAGAGACGTGACGGAAAGAGCTCATAACGGCCTTATTATTTCTTTGTGGAACCTTCAATGAACTTGTTCCAGGGTACTTCGAAACCAATGCGGAGCGCAGAGGCCCACAGTAGTGGAGCCCTAAGCGGAGCCCTAAGCGGAGCCCTAAGCGGAGTCCTAAGCGGAGCCGCATCAAAGACTTAGCGCACTGCGCCGGGGCCTATATCGGGTGCTGCATTGCGTTCACAAGCGGCGCTTGGACGCGAAATTGTGATTTACATGCCGTGAAGGTGTTGGCGTCAATACTATACGACGGACAGAAGAATGGAGAGACATACAAGACGTTCACGAGCGAAACATGTCCACCCCAGCGGCCGTATTTCAATCGAGGCGAAATGCAGTAGGCGCGCATGTGATGTGTCATGTCTGGGGACGTTAGCCTATCGACCAGTCTTATGACCTGCTTGCAAAAAAACTGGCGAAGCGAATCCAAATGTACGATTCATGAAAAACAAACAGTGTCGCTGTTGTCATCGTGGCGCACTAGAAGCTCTATTCTACGTGGCCGCAACCCCCTGAAAAGACCTTTGAAAAGCCATTGGATATGTGCGGTTGTTGGTAACGCTGACGAGAGCATATAGAGCCTACTAAGCGGAGGAATTTTCGCTGGGTGAAATGTCAAGTCTCACTAACTGTAATTCTAGCTTTAGGAAACCCTGATGCGGGATTTGGCTTTTCATCCGGAAGTCACAGAAGTTTCTAAAGGGAACCAGAGAATAAAAAGTTGCACTAAGCGTGCGCTACAATAGAAAATACCGAAATAGAGTAAGGAAGCGACGCACGGAAGAAACAAAGGCTGTTGACCTTGCCTTCGTGTTCTTTTTTATTTTTAGATCTGCTTGAACGTGGTGTTCACAATACTGACTTAAAGCGCAACGTTTAGCAACTCAGGGACGAATTTAGAAACTACAAAACTGATTAAAGTGTTCGAGAGAGCTTTCTCATAAAAATGTTAGCCAGCGTGCTACGCCGCTCGCAACAAAGAACGTGACAAAATTTTCAGATTACGGCAGTAGCGATGTTACCTCTGGAAAGTTGAAGCAGAGTTGTTTCGAAACAGATAGGGAATTGCAACACTCAACCAAAACGATTTGCAGCAACAGGTATTGATAGCTTCTTTCACGCTAGCATCACTGGGGATGGCGACAACAGTCCCTACAAACACTTTATGCTTTTCTAATTCTCAAACTCCTATGGGTTCATGCCGATCGGCGTGTAGGTGGTGGACCTAAGAAATATGTTGGGCTGTTACAAATGAACTAGAGTAGACTAGAGCAGACTAGAGTCGTCAATTGGCTGCATTCTGAGGCCCAAGGCCGAGTCTAACCGCTCAAGCTTGACCGAGGCCCGAGGCTTCAAGCCCGGGTCCAGGCCCAGGGCTGCACCCGTACCAGATGCAGTTCAAGAGATAAATTTCTCATTCAATGCGAGCGTCTTCTGCTACAGAACTTAAAAAAGTGGCCAGCGACGGCACTGGTATCAAAACAACCGTTAAGAAAAATAGTTGTAAAACATGCACATAGAGAAAAAAAAAACAGAAGATAAAGGAGGTTCGCCAGCTTGTCTTTCCGAAGTTATATTGTCTATGAATAGCGCCGAAGTTCTGAAAGCCAAATGAGAAGGACTGTACATACGCGCAATAAAATTTGGCTTAACACTTTGTTTTTTTAGTCACTGTTTAAGGCACGCGGTGCTTAAATATTAAAAGCAGCTAAAATCAGTAGGAAATAATTTTTATTACATTTTGTAACGAGCACGATGTCGTGGGTTGAATGTGTGGCCGGAATGGTCAGGTTTCTATATACACCAGCGATCCTCGGGCACAACCTCAGCAAGCATTTCGACAGCGTCGCCCACTCAGTGATCTTGCAGGGCCTTCAATCCCTCCATTCCGGCGAGCGCGCGTAGAATTACGTCCACGACTTCCTCTCCAGCAGGAAGCCCAATCGGCACATGAGCGATCTGGTCTCACCCATTGATACACTAGGTAGCCTCGGCGTCCCACAGGGAGCCGTCCTCTTCCCCCTCTTTTTCAACCTGGCTGTCCTAGATCTCCCCACAAAACTCTCGTCTCTCCCCAACATCTTCCACGGTAGCTATGCCGATGTCATCGCCCTGTGGGTCAGTGGCGGTAGTGATGTTGCCATTGATGATACCCTGCAATGCGGCATTGACGCACTTTTGGAATCATTCGAACATGCCGAACTAATTTCTGCCAACTGAAAAAGTCACTGCGCTAAACAAGCGCTTATCTGCGGTCCTGCGGTTTACCCTCATCTCTACTTTGGGTCACAAGAGCCGCGTCGATTACTGAAGTTCAGTTCTGAGTGCTTTCGTAGACCTCCACTAAAGAACGTGGAGATACAGCCCATCTCACCGCTGCACAGTCTGCTTGCGACTGCTAAATTTGGTTCTGAAATAGGAAGCGAGCAGTGCACGGACGACCGCCTGGCAGCAGATGGTCGACCTTAATCAGAACTGCAGAACTCAAAGCGCCCACTCTAGCTGATTTCGACATCCCAGGAACCCGGCCGGAGTATTTGCGGACGACTGAACTAAGTGTACAAAAGCACTCAGCCAACAGGGAAAATTGCCTTTTTACGTCGGGCGAGAAAATCCAATCAGGACAGTACCTTGGCCATGCGGACTCCAACTAGACAAAGCTGCTCGATCTGGGGCTCCACTGAGGATAGAAAATGGGCATCTGATAGCGCGTGAAGTCACTTAGCGATCCTGAGATTTCCTTTTGACTTCTATTAAAAATAGGTGCCAAAATATTGTCTTGTACTGCAGGGCTAAAATATTATTTCTCCATATCAGAATGCTTGTACTCTTCTCAAAGAAAAGATTTAGGTCTGATGAGGTATCTACGGCGCTTTAGGTACCAGAACATTCCTCAGCAGACCTACTGGAAAGTGGAGCTGAATATTTTGAAAATTATTCAGCTGTTCAACCAGAAGCTGTAAGTTCAGGTGATTTTCACCTGTAGGCAAAGCAATATTCAGTTTCCTGCGTCTTTAATAAAAAAAGAAGTCGGAACGGCCGTAGTAGGCGGCTTTGTTTCCAAGTAGCTTTTTCCGTCAAGCAGCCTACTAGTACTGACACTTTTGACAGTCACCATCAGGATGCCGCCCGAAATATCAACTATCAGGTCACTAAACTTTGGACGAGCCACAAATCAAACTGGTTTATTTTCCGAAAAACCGTCCGCACACAAAGGGGTTCACGCGCCTGAAAAACCACTAGAAATTTGTAGCCCAGAGTAGTAGTCATGCATGAAAAAGAAAATTCATTTTCTTCAATTCGTCTTTAAAAAAAAGATAAAAATAACATCAATAAAAATAAGATATACCACATGCAGAGTATAGATAGTACATTTCTTATGAACAGATTTCGCATTTCGGTCCAGTTTAATGACACCATTAAAGGAGAAAAATATTTGTTGTCTTTTTGTTGTCTTTTTAATTCACCTAAATGGCTTTACTGTCCCTTGTAATGAAATTATTCTTAATGTCTGCAGGCCAGAGCGGGGTAATGCGAAGGAAGAGCGAAGAGATATTCAATTTCATTAACACTGTTCTGTAAGATTTCTGTTCATCGAAACTCTCTAACGCCGTGTGGACGAAATCGGTAGGCGCACTTATGCGAAGAAAGGAATTCGCCCTCAACTGCTGAGTATATCGGAAAGCTCTGCAGGTTGCCTATGTAGCCGTGAGGTTCTGCGTGGCGCAGTGCTTATTATTAATCACTGCAAATTTTCAAGCACCTTTGTGTGCACGCGAATATTTTTTCTGCGCTTTCTCCCGCCTCCTGTTATTATTTTCAATTTCTATAGTTTGTTCTTATCCCAGACGTCAGGTAACCGACCGGACAGGTGTCATTTACGCTGCCTGTCTTTTCATTATTTTTATTATACAGATCACTTTAAGAAATGGGGGGGGGGGGGGGGCACACTTAAGGTTATGACGCCATAGCGTTAGGGGTTAAGGGACATATATGCGGAAACGATCATTCGCGAATTTTTATTGATAGATTCCTGGGAGATTCTTACAACTCCTGGCGCAGAGGTGCAGCGGTTAAGCGATGCCCTGCGACAGCAGGTGCTGCCATCGGTGGGGTCTGTTAGGGCGAGGTTCCTCTTCCCGAGCAACCTCTCGCGATAGATCCTAAATTTCACTGCAACCTTCCACGGTGGTTAGTTATCTCTAAATCCAGCTATACACGTTGTGATGACGTCAACCGGTCAGGTGATCTAGGTGGCCCACCTAGGTTGCCGGAGCGGCCGGTTGCTCCGTACAAACTGATCTCGAGGTTTCAAACTGTCGCCAACACTGTTGCCGACACCGGACAATTTTTGCCGGCATGGGGATTCTGACGCTTTCTGACGGGACAATTTTTCCTGGCATGAGGATTCTGACGCTTTCTCGTTAAAATCAACAAAAACATTACTGCTCTGCATTAAAACCGCCATTATTTCTTCATTACTGCGTGGCGTATGACATTTTTCCAAGTAGGTATTGCGCCTCCTTGTATAACATTATAATTTGTACGTTCTTTGCAAGAACTTGTTTGGTTTCTTGTTTGGTTACATTCAGGCTATCAGGGAGCTTGTAGTGGAGGACTGCGGAAAAATTCGACGACCTGGGCTTCTTTAAGGCGCACCCAAACTTGCCAACTTTCGAAACGACGACAGGTCATATCTACCCTGGCGATATTTCTGTGAACTGAATTACTTCAGTTGTCAATATATGGCATGTTAGCTCTGTGATTCCAGCTCATGGACACCCAGTCCAGCGAGCTATGTGGTGAATCGCACACAGCGTTTCTTCGGCGCGTTTATCGTTGTCGCTCTAAGGGACAGTTGAGACCAGCACTCGCTCTAGCGCCATCGTAAAAACCCTCCTTGAGACCTTGCCTGAGGCCACCATTTGTGTGAAGTCCGTGTTCTAATCTTTCCCCGCTGATGCGCTGGACAGCAAATATGCTGCGTTGGGGGCCTTGACTGAGCTTTACCTCACGGCCTGGGCAATGCTCATGTCAGGCACGGAGCTAGCTGTGCCAAAAAATACTTAAGTTGCATTGCTACAACAGGCAGCAGAGAAAGTACATGATCAGTTGTGCAATGATAGGGACAAAGTGCAATATACAGGAGCATGTTAAACTTGGTCATGGACTGTAAATTCATTCCACTAACTCAGTGTTCATTACATTTCATCTTACCGTCTCTTTGCACGTAAGTCATATCCTCTGTAATGCTAAGTATCTTAGTCATACCTTTTCCTCTGCAACTTTTGTGATAAGACTGGTAACGATTGAACTTTACAGTCTGCCACGTTGTCGAGAGTCGGTGTACGCCACAAATCCATTACAGAAACGGCGTACCGCACTACAGGACTACTCATGGAAGGGATAGCCGCGTTAGGGTATAGACAAAACCTTTTCGCTGTTGAACCTGCCCCTCCTTTCTCCGTCTTATGTTCTTCGAGTTAGCTACATGAATTGTCCTCCTGACTTTCTCCGCTTGAGAAGCCTCCGCCACTAGCCGCTTCTCTTCCAGTTGGACAGCGCGCTCAGTGTTAAAGGAACCGCTCCTTTTAGCTGCTCCTCTTTTTTTTAGTTTAGGGTAGTGCTGCAGTGGTTACCCGCTCACTGTGGTCTTGCAGGCAATGATCACGCAGGAGGTGCAGCAAGGTCGGCGCATGGCGACACCTCCTTGCTCCTACCTATACCATTTTATCGCAGTGATTATGGAGCGAGGCTTCTAACTACAAAATCCTGGCAGATGCAACGCTCTTTGTGGTATGATCCGCAGCGTCAATACAAACCCCTTCTACGTATCGACCCCACTTGTGCCTTCCGCATGCCACGCAATTAGATAGACGTGATCGAAATTGCCTCCACCGAATTCGCCTGGACGTTGCCTTCACTAAATCATTTTCTCCTCTGTTCGACCACCCGCAGGTTAGTGGCTCTAACCTCCCTCAAACGGGCTGCGTTCAGAGCAGAGGCTTCGTCTCGGCTGCATTTTTGTTTTGGTCCTGGCAGAAGACTGGTTCTCCACGGCGCTGCTGACGGCTTCATCGTGTCACGGCTGCTACTTCACAGGCGCGCAGGGTGCCGTGGTACGAAGTAATTTCTTTGCGTTTCCTTGAGATAAGTTTCAACGTCTTTTATAAGTGTCTCTTTTTGGTTTTTCTTACTGCGCGGCTCACTTCATGATGACGAAGTTAGCTCCAAGCGCGAAGAATAGGCTGTCAACGCGGGATAGTTGCCTGATCGCGAACGCTGGGTGTCACGACGACGACTGCTATTTATAGTAAGCTGATGCAGGCAGCTTTTGCTTCTAGTGCTGTAAAATAGCACGGTGATGGCCAGATGGTATAGGGAAGCCAAGCTCAAGTTTGGTCGCGCGGCAGCAGCGCCGCATGTCTCCCCTGGCGGCGAGCTGCAGCCGGCTGGAAATACGCGCTGCCTGTTTGACATTTGCTATGGCGCGCGCACGTGCTCTGCAGTCCGGCCGGGGGCACAGGAAAGGACGCCGCTCCACTAATTTGGTGTGCGCACTCTTCAGGCATGCTGAACGAATGCGCCATTTTCAGAATTACAGAAGCGGGCTGCGTCGTCGGCTTTCACAACAGTGCAAACAACAACAATGTACGCGAAACACCTGTTAAACTGTGCTAGACAATGAAAACAGCCTGTTACAGGCGCCTCTTCTCTTCCCACTTGGCTTGCCTCATTTCTGAGGCTTACCATGCATTTACATACATACATACATACATACATACATACATACATACATACATACATACATACATACATACATACATACATACATACATACATACATACATACATACATACATACATACATACATACATACATACATACATACATACATACATACATACATACATACATACATACATACACACATACACACACACACACACACACACACACACACACATATACATACATACATACATACATACATACATACATACATACATACATACATACATACATACATACATACATACATACATACATACATACATACATACATACATACATACATACATACATACAAGTTTTATTCTCCACAAAGAAGTGGAAGGAGGTGGAGGGAAAAGCCGTACATTTGCGACTTGAAAAATCTTCCGCCCCCTTACAGTGTATACAGCAGCAGAGTGGGGCAGTAGACAGTCACATTTTTTGTTGCAAAGGGAAAAGAAAAACAGCACTGTATCGCATCAGACA
Organism: Amblyomma americanum; assembly: GCA_030143305.2. Taxonomy (NCBI): domain Eukaryota; kingdom Metazoa; phylum Arthropoda; class Arachnida; order Ixodida; family Ixodidae; genus Amblyomma; species Amblyomma americanum. The sequence goes on along the minus strand of JARKHS020004514.1, from coordinate 21,892 downwards.
ATAAAATAAGCCTAAATAAGAGTTTCAATAGAGCACTGGGTTTGGACGCCTGGAAAAAATTTTTTTCGAAAATGAAACAATGTAATGTAATTGAACATAAAGATAGACCTTTGCATTCATTCACAAAAAAGAGTGTCAGTAGCAAAATATTTGTACATATTTGGAAGAGACATATTGAATAGATCAGCACCTTCTTTTTCTGCAGAATTCAATAATCGCGGAAGATTATACCGGAGTATTTGTTGTCTATAGGCAGTGCGACATTTTGGAACGTTCCATCGTTCTGGAGTTCTGGTGCTGTAGGTGGGATAATTGGGTCTTAATTCTGCCATTTCCGCAAAAACTGTACTCTCAAAAACTGTACACTTAAACGATACTGCCTGCATAATTTGTATTCGCATATATTTCTTACTTTCAATAAATTAAGCGAAGCAAAGATATGTGAAGAAGGTGCTGTGTATTCAACGTTTTCAATTATTCGTACTATTTTTTTCTGTAGCCTTTCAAGCTTCAACACATTAGTTTTTGTTGATGTTCCCCAAACTAAATGAGAGTAGTTTAGGTGGGAGACAAAGAGAGCGTTGTAGACCATTAGTTTAACTTTTTTGGAAGAATATAGCGATTGCGATTTAAAATTCCAGTTATGCAGTTCAGTTTGCTGATTAGACTGTTTAGATGATCATGATCTTCGTGAAATATTACATGAAAGCACACCAGAGCTGCGTGCTTGCACTCAGCATTAGTGTCAGCTATGTAGGTGCATATCTTCTTTCTTGAACGAAAAGCTTCCGCTTCTTCTGGCATCGCCACGTAAGCTGTGAGAAAAATGAATAAGACTGAGGCGTCAGACATTTGCCGCCGTTTTGTAGCGATAGCTCCATTACGGTAGCATTTCGAGCCTTCAGCGTGGCGGCGGCACGTGACGCTGGCGGCGCAGCTATAGCGCAGCGGCGCCGCCACCGCCACGTAGTTGGTCACTTGACAAGGCACGTCGTACTGAGCAGCTGCTGCCAAACCGAGCTGCAACAGCTGTGCACATGCGCCCTGTCAAGTGGGACGAAGATGAAGAAGGAACGCCAAGCGAAAGGGAGCGACGAATGACTGACTTTGCAATTCAACTGTGCAAGTTCCACTCGGCCAGCTGTAGCTATCGCGTCACTCCAGGTTTAACCAGAACTAAACCACTGGCAATTTTTTTTGAAGGGCAACTACCATTCCAAATTTGTCTCTATAAATATTCGGCAACATGACACGGTGTACATTTTTTTCAGCAATAATCAAATTTGTACTTTAGCCACAAAATTAAGGGAGCGGGCATTAATCATAAATTAAGAGGAAGAAATTTGCTTAGAAGTCTTCTAATATAGAACACTCAGTGAAATGTTTCAAATGTGTGTTGACGCCAGCGATATTTACGCTTGAGCGTCGCGCGCACGACATCACAGCGCGCACCTATAATTCAGCACCACTCGCTGTGCACCCCATTCTGGTAGAGCGTTTTACGCCTGTAAAATCGAAATTCTCACATTTACAAGCATGGCGTGAGAACAGAGATATTGATGCGAGCAGTACGCATAACTTCTTCTCCGTCCTCTTCCTCGTGCTGCTTCAAGTTCAGCGGTCTCGAGGACAATTGAGCTGGTGATTTTCCGTAAGATGACGCACGCGTGTCTCCTCCGTCACAGGGTTTTCAGTGGATAATATGCGATATATAATAAACGTCACATCTCCAACCAAAAACTTTAATTGGAAACCCAACGTTTCGAAGCCGGCTCGGCTCCATCATCAGGGTTGACGGGGGGCAGTAGCTAGCATCTTTAAGTAAGGAGGGGAGGCGGGTGTCAAAAAAAAGTTGTGATGTGAAAGGCCTGGTGGAGGGAGAGATCGGGGGTTAAGGCTGTGAGTCGCGTTGTGGCACTGGGTTGGAGGCGGTCCCCCGTCCTCCACCGCCCCCACGCCTTTTAAATCACAGCTTTCATTTTTTTTTGACCCCGCCTCCCCTCCATGCTTAAAGACGCTAGCTACTGCCCCCCGTCCACCGTGATGAAGGAGCCGAGCCGGCTTCGAAACGTTGGTTTGAAATTAAAGGCTTTGGTTGGAGATGTGCAGTTTATTATAAGGCTTCAAACCGAACCAGAGGTAAATCTGTCAAAATGTTTAGTTTTCAATAATATGTGATGGCCGTGGAATATTTTTTTCTCACAAGCCGAAAGCTTTTGTCGCAGACAGTACACGACTATTATTGAGAGTATGCCATATCAAAACAACTAATGAATACACCACATATTAGACAATAGAGAACATCGATCGAGTGCTCTGCTTCGTTTGGCAGTCCTTAAAAACATTCGATGTTTTGAGCACGGTATGAAATACAAAATTTACCTTGAGGCACACATCGTCAAGCATGTGATCGCAGACTTGTGAACCGCATTTCCCGATAATAATAATAATAATTGGTTTTTTGGGGAAAGGAAATGGCGCAGTATCTGTCTCATATATCGGCGGACACCTGAACCGCGCCGTAATGGAAGGGGTAAAGGAGGGAGTGAAAGATCAATCGTGCTTCTTCGTTGACAATCGCCTGATCAACAGAGTATACGCAATCAACTAGCTTTTCAAATTTAGTCATGTTCGCCATTCGAAATAGCTGTCAAGCTGACCGAAGCTTTTGAAACCGCACTGCAGACGGTACGTCGCGACGCGCCGCCCACGCAGCGCGAGAGAGGGAATGCGGTGGCGAAAGGTGGAGGGTATTCTCAGTTACTGTTTTTCTTCCAGAGATGGCGGTCCTCGTGTCGAGGAGTAGCGCCTCTCGCCTGTGCTTTCGGAGCTTATATGCACTCGGCAAATGAATATACCCTTACCCGGTTCACCCCAGGATTACTTAAAGGAAAAGTTTTTTTTTCCTGCTGGGTACCATTCTGGCTGAAAGTGTCTAAATGTTAAAAAAAAATATTCGACTTCATGTTCAGTACCATGCTTGGGCTAATGCACGTGCTGGTTTCCGCAGTAATCGCTTGAGCTTGCTAAGAAATCCAGCAATAGGCCTTTAGTGCTTGCTAACAGTTGAGCTGCTTTCTATATTTCTTTGGAAAGCAGTGATCTTTACAATCACCAAATGTCACAATGAAGAAAATTCTGCTACTACAATTATTAAAACGTCCGGTTTGGATAATAAACATGATTACTTTGTTTCTCGACTTGGCGGTAACATTGATTACAGGGTTCCTTTTAGAAGACAGGTATTTATTCTTTTGTTTGTACAATACGGCAAGCCGTACATGCCCAAATAAGAGTAGGATGTTATACAGTGGGTCATCACTGTGCATTGTCCACTGTAAGGTTCTGTACAACGGGATGAAAAAAAAACGCAAAATTAGGAAAGACAGAAAACCAATTGTGAAAAATGAGCAGCAAGGGTTATCAGTAGAAAACTCATTCAGTCGCAAAGAAAACATTTTCGTATGCAAGCACTTGGTTACGTTAATTATACCATTCATGTATAGTCCATGGAAAGAAAGAATATTAAAACGCGTTTGTGGGGGAGAATAACGGAGACAGTTTATGAGCATAATAATGTCTTGTGTCTCTAGATAAAGAAGGCTGCAAGTATGTTGGAGGGATAAGAAGGGACTGACAATAATGGAGTTCAGCGTGGAATTTCGAGCTGGCTAGTTTTATCAGGAACCCTAAGGATTTGATGTTATTGATCTTCATTGTTTCAGATGGGGAACCATGGCGATGGTAGCGATTGTATATGAAGTGAACAGTTAATCTTCGTATCAGTTGAAGCTTGCGTCTACGTTCTGTGTGTTCCTTTCTGTGTCTGCGTTTTGGTTTTTTTCGGCTGTTCCCACCAAGAAGAATGAACCAACTAGCTCAGTTTTCTACTCTTTTAACGTGAATCTCTTTCTTCGTGGAAGGATTCCTAAATTCGCAGGCGTATTTCAACCGACACCTGATTAACAAATGTAGTCTACTGAATGTAAAAAAATAATAAATAAACGGAACACTGATCTAGTCTTTGCAGTATGAACAAAAATAAAAGCGCAGCGTGCATAATGAACAGGCAGCCGAAACTCACAAAGACAGGAGAGAAAAAAAAAACGGACTAGAAAAAACGCCAACGAAAGCGCCCAACAGCAAAAGGTGTGGTGCCTCAAAAGAAATGTCTTTCATCGTTCAAGCCCAGCTGTTCTCTGGCTATCGGCTCCAGTCATTCGAGAGGCGGCGAATACTTCACACCGTGGCGCGCTCAACTCAACTGTTAGACCTCCACTTGAACCCCAAGGCAGTCGTAGTTATTGCATTTGGAGTGGAAAAACCAATTACACGCTTCTTAACCTTTCCGCTCCGGCTCCTTTCTTCGGCTGTGTCTGCTATGCGTGCACATTCTTGGAAGGTTTTACAGAAGTGTGACCTAATTTCTTTGTGTTTTCGGGAATTTCACTTATGGTACCGTCTGTTGGCTCAGGTTCCATTCAGTTGCTGGGTATTTCTTCTGACCGCGCGCGTTTCCCTTCTCAGTCCAGTGGGTAAGAAAGATAAAAAAATAGAGCAGACCAGTACTCAGAGCAATCCCATTTTGTTGTCGAAAAGAGCAGCGCGTGTTGGATAATTTGGAAGGGTCCGAGACGCTTCTGTAATGCCTATTTTATGCCTTCGGGTGCTAACCGAAGAAAAGACCATGAGAAAGTTTGTTTTGATTGAACTTACTTGTTTACAGAGCTGTTTAGTTCTATTTTTTACAGTTCATATAGCATGTATTCTTCAAAACTGCCCCAAAATCTTCTTCGAGACCATTTTGTGTTTGTCTGCTCAACGCTGATGAGTTGACTAAGTGGACAAAACCAGACGTGCCGTATAACCACTAAATTACACAAAAAAAGATAATTGCACTTCAAAAGAACTGCCTAATTATAAAACGAAATGAAGATTCTGGAACTAAAATGGGCAAGGCCTAGGCCTCGACAGAAGAGAGACGTTAGTACCTGAGCTGTCAATTATACTTACTACTTAAATTTTACGTTATATTCGTCACAGACGCTTTGAGACATAATTTTACTGCCTGAATACAGGGATACGTGAAGATACCCTTTGCGCAACAACATAGAATGTTACGATAGATTTGAGTGGTTCAGTATCGATTCTACGCAAATTTCGAACACCATAAAAGCGGATTGAGTAACGTCAAAACTTTAGAGGTTAGACTTTGGGCTCGAACATCGATGCAATTCGAAAAATGAAGGATAAGCACTGAGGTGTCAGCCAATCTGCCATTCGTCATTTTCGTGCATTGACAGTTACGGCAGCAGAACGTGAACGCTTTAGCAACTCTGAGCTCTGAAACGCCTGCTGCCTGGTCTTGCCCCCGTCTTGACACCTGCCGAATTACTTTTGCGAAGTGTGAGCGATGCGGAAGAACAAGAGGGTGCTCTTAATTATCGTGGGAAAAAAGAAGCTGGAAACGAGAGTAGGATAACGCAATTTTATTCATCGCCTCACTATACAGATCTATATTCATTTAATGTGGTTTGTTTTTGCTGCTTTTATTCTCCCACTATCTCAATACTCTTTTCGCGACTCTGCAAAGACTCATTAGTGAGAGAACTGTCAAGGCTTCAGATTAGGTTACATGTCTCGTTGTCAACCTGTCGCGCAGGAACAGGAAATCTTCCAAGGTGCATTGCTGTAATTTGCTTCGCTTACGCTGTGTACGCCGCGACTCGTGAAGTTTTAATATGCTGCTTGGATTGAAGCATGATGCTACGCACGAAATTATTCCGCTTCACACGCCAATAGTCGCCTTTTCTCCTGAGCCATGCTTGCTCTAATTAAAAAGTCTGTGACTGATTTATGGCGTTAAATTTTCAACATTTCTTCTGAGATGGTTAATTTCATGTAGAAAAAGTGACAGAAGAATTAAATATCAGCAAGTAAGACCATATTTCATATTCAGAGGATAAACAATACTTTGCATAGTTGCCGTTTGGATATTGTTTTTTATGTTTAGGTGACTTTTAAGAAAACTTGTTAGCGTAACTCACCAAGAAACCGTAAGCTCGAGTACACTGCTGGTCTAGCGCTGTTGCAAACATCTGGCGTGCCCTAATCATTTTTCATGTGGGTTTGGGTGCTTTGACTTGTGCAGAACAGGCGCATGGGCCTATTATTTTTTTGACGTTGTAGCGAAGCAGCAGGGATAAAGGACGGCGGGAAAAAACACGAATACGACACGGGCTGTGCACCATGCTTTACTTATGTCGAAAAGCTGCCGCTTATGTTTAGTCATAGTGCGACGGGTGATACTTCTCTTTGTGCTGAACTGTTTCGGCTAAGTTGAAGCTTTTGAGTGTGAAGTTGAACAGCAGTCCTCGTGTATGGGACATCGTTTTGCGGTCTTACGCTTGTTTGCTCGAAAATAGTGCTGATTTGGATAAGTATAAACACCCGTGCTTCCTATGGGAAGGATCATTACGGCGCCCAGTGCCCCAGCCCATACCATCTTATTGATGTCATGGAGCGTAGCGCACTGAATACTTTGAGCGCCATCAGCAAACTCGACAATATCAGCGTACGCCTCCTCCAAGTCAGCGGCACTACGGCTGCCGTAGTTTACGACGTAGACACCGCCATATGTGACGCCTTTTTGCCCATGTTAATGAAGTCTGCGACCAACAGCATTTCGATAATCCAGTTTCAGCGCCTCGGAAGGTCAGAATGCATCAAGCTGAGCCTTCAAGGGTGACTGTATGCCATGATGCGTGAAGGGTAATTGGGCACATTAGAAACCCAGTTCGACCTTTCGTAGCAAAAGCCTCTTCAGTGCAGGAAGTGCATGAGGATCGGTAACGTGAGTGGCATCTGCAACAACTCCATTCGTGTGCCCAAGATGCTACGAGCCTCATAGCTGATACATTTGCCCCACGACTGCCTTGAAGTGTATAAACTGCCGCGGCCCTCACGACTTTGCCTCGACACACTGCCCCCCTCTAAAGTCTGAACAAGCAGCACTGAAACTAATAGTACGAGATCGTTCCACGCACAGAGAGGTAGCTGAAAAGGTTCGACGACGTTGTTCACGGCACCGAAGGTCCTCAAAAAAGGCAATCACTTTATAAGGAAAGGCCTCAAGCGCCACTACAGCGTGTTCGCCTCCTCCAACATCCGCACTAAATCAAGGGAGCGTGGCGTCTGGTGACTCCACACCTACTGCCTCTCATGATAATTGGCCAGCACTACCGAAGTCATGAGTGGCCACTGGGCCAGGGACATCGCCGCACTCCCAGTTCCCAGCGCCTACGACTGCGCAAGACAAAAGCCAAGATCGGGAGCGTGGCCAAGGTCTCTAAGTGATTGCGATACCCACATTCTTTATGAATGACCTGAGTGGTCTTCTTTCTACCTTGCGCACGCCAGCACCACACAACGCACTGCAAGCATTGGACGCGATGCATAGAGTTCTTGCGGCTCAACTTAAATGCAGCCCTTCGGGCTGCAGGTAAGTTCATTAGCTAAGAACCTCCATATGAATGGACACTTGGGTATCGAAGGGAACCGCACTATGTTGCTACCTGCGAGCGATTGGATTGAGGGAAAATTTTTTCTCCTCCTCGCCCCTTCGCTCTTTCTCTTTTAAATCTCCTCATCCCTCTTTCCCAGAGTCGGGTAGCCAACCAGAACACGCTTCTGGTTAAAATCCCCTGCGTTCACTCTTTCTCTTTGTCTCTATATTTTTTAAGGAAGTAGGTTTTCAATAGCCTGTCGCATGAGCAAGCCGGGAGCTCACGAGCCGATTAAGCTTGTGAGAGAAAGAGGTTATGACACACAGAGCACTGAGTTTCTTTAATACAACTGTTCAATGCTTAATGTTTAATACAAACCGGCCGCCATGCCGGCCCGACGACTGTACACGCGTGGTCACGTGATGAAGTGTCACATTTTGCACGACGCTGCAGCAATTTGATCACATGACCAGCCGCTATCTAGATATCTCGGACAAGAAACTTTCGAATGCGAGTAGTAAGAGCTAACGATCTTAAAAGTGCCCTATATAGGAGTGCGGAGGCCTCAATAGCAGTTCATGTACGTTGTAACGGACAGATGAATCTTGCACTTGCACCGCCGTGGTGGCTTAGTGATTATGGTGCTCGGCTGCTAAACCGTAAGATGCGGGTTCGATCCCGGCCGTCGTTGTCGCATTTCGATGAAGGCGAAATGCTAGAGCCAAGTGTACAGTGCGATGGCAGTGCATGGCAAAGAACTCCAGGTTGTTGAAATTATCCGGAGCCCTCCACTATGACGTCCCTCATAGACGGAGTCGCTTTGGGATGTTAAATCCCACACGACCGACCAAATGACCAACCAATCATCGCGCACTTGCTGCAAAAGATGCCGCCCTCTCCTGTTAACCTTTCCGTCATGCATCATTTCCCCTCGCTCTGGTCGCGGGCAGGCGAGTGCTCCAACTGATTGTACGTCTCGTTAACGACACCCGCCTTAAAATCTTGCGTAGCCTTTCTAGAAGTGTTCAGTGGAAAAAAATGAACACTGTCCCCAGATGAGTATTGGACTCTTCTATCGAGCTTTATGAAGCGCTTCAATACCGCTTAGCTGAGAGTCCAGCGCATCGAGGCGCTCAACAGATGTAGAATGCATCTAGCTGGGGCGTGTTTTCGTGTGAGGTGTTCCCAACAGACGAGTTTAAAAAATGGAAGACGGTCTATAGTGTCGGCATCTTGACCAATCGCTGTTCCCTACAAGATATAAGAAATTCTTTGCTCATATTCAGTCGAACCTTTTTCTAACGGCGGCAGCTGTAAATTACGCTTGCTTCTACTAACGAGGGTGCGACATCACCTCAGATACGGTGAACAACAATGCTCGCATGAGTCGGTCATAGCGAACGAAGAGGTGCCTTAAACTCACCCCCACTGCCGAAAATTGCGCACTTACCTCCAGCGCGGTGACTAAAGAGCGTGTCCTCGCTCTTGTTATTTCTTCAAAGATAGCGTCGACCCCCACAAAACATTAAAATGGGCAGCACTAAAACTGAAGTTAGCCCATGACCGAGCAGCAAGCCAGACTATAAGTTCAATCGGTGCGGGCGAGTTTGCCGGCAGACCAAAACATGTTAAGGAGAAGCGGAAGCGTGGTGAGCGCGAGACAGGGGGTGCTTTGAAAGTGAAACTATACTGCACACGGCCGATGATAGGAAATGATACAGATTTGAAAAGTTCGAACGCGCGTCACGAAGCGTGTCATGCTGGCGCACCCGGTCACATGGCGTGTGTCGCCTGCCCAACTGGATATCCGCCTTCTGCGCTGTGGCCGCTTGCAGGCAGCGCTCAGAAGACGGACAGTCTGAGCCAACCTTCTGTAGAGTGGTCTGGTAGAGCGAACGAAGCAATAAAAACATAAATCAGACAGCAAGGGATTGTTTTCGTTAAAGGCGTTAATTCCGACCTGGCTTCCAACTCTCTGCGCCACTACTACCGCGCAAAGGTTGCTTCAAAACCCGACTAGCTAAGGCAAGGTGTCGCTTTATTAAAGCGAATGCTGTATTCCGATGGCTAAACCCCGGCCAAGATCTTGCGTAGTTTGAGAGATTGTGCCAAGTGAATTAAATACATAAAAATAGATCATCCACACTGAGATTTAAATCCGCGGGTGCGCGATTAGATCCACTTCGCTGGCCATTGCACGAATGCAATAGGCTATCGCCGCAGCCGAATACGCCTCGTGTTAAACTGCAACACCCTTTGTTACTGTCATCGCAAGTCGTCTTCTTCATCAACTAATAATATTTTCAAACTAATTAGTCACAGAGATGTGCGCTGCATGCGTTGGCCTAGAGAGCGTTGTGACAGAAACACGGCACTAGGGCTATTACTGTAGAAACGCGGTGCTGGCGAAAGGGCCACCGGCATACAATGGGTAAATAAGCATAAGCGATGAAGAAGTTCAAGAGCCGCGTAACTATCACCCTAGGTCAATGGAAACCTCAGCCGCGCTTTCAGGTACACGGTGGTGCTGCCTACCTTCAGAAAACTTTACATTCGTGCAAAAATTCGTGTTTACCGAAGATAAACGACCAGTCATTTTTTTGAAGCCGAATGTGCTGTTCCACAAGTTTACTTAAGGCTGCGCATACTGTTTGATCTGCGCGCACATGCGCAGTGGTAGCTTCATCACTGCATACTTACAACTTTGTCAAGGATCGAAGACGAGTATACCGAGCTGCCACTAGTTGCCTGAACGGCTTAATCGCTATCCGCAATATTGTGCCCCGAAAGGCGCTCGCCTGAAGCCGGAGTTTCATCCACGTTCGAAACATTTACCATTGCGGCGCTGGTAAAGGTTTCGAACGTGCATGAAACTAGCTCAAATTTCCGTGTTACTGAGTCTCATCCTAAAGCATATGACTGCGATTGATAGCTCAGAAAACAGCTTGGTATGGTCTGAGTTGAAGAGAAAGACATGCACAACAGGGTTTTTAAAGAAATTAATCCCTCCTTTATCTGATTTGGACAAGTCCTCTTACTTCGAACTTCTCATACAACGAACGCAATCTCTTTATGGGCTCGACTGTATAGACCATTGCGGGGGGGGGGGGGGGGGGGGGGGGGGAGGGGTTGCCCAAGATATAAAGAGAACGGGTTTACGATTCCTTATATAGAGATTATCCTTGTATGCGTGTGTTCCTTAAAGGAACACTTAGGACAAACAGCTGGCCTGTTTCGATAGAACACGTGTTAAAATGAAAGACCACTCACACCAAACAGGAAGCTTTAATAGGCTTGCAGAAAATCGAGAAATGATATACAAGTGACGTCATTTGCGGCAGATTTTGCTAGTAAAACTTATACTCGAGAGAGAATTTTGGGTCCCGTTTCCAGGGGCTATGCTACACATCCAGTCACTTCAAAAAGTTGCAAGCCGTCCTTCTTGCTAAAGACGTCACGAGTTTCAATTTATGCGTACAGCTGGGAAAAATTAGTTTTCTTGGAACATTTGTGATAGTAGCTCAAAGGCTTTTCGCTGTAACTTCGAATACTACTTTTATCATCACCACTGCAAACTGAAGGACACTGCTCACATGCTATGTGCAGTAGTGCTGAGAAATATGCCATGAGCTGAGAATTACACATTCCTATTTCCTTACCGCTGTCTCTGCATTCCACAGCACAAAAATGTCGCGTGCGACGTTTTCTTTTCAAAAGAAATCTATATTTCTGAAAACTGCAAACAACGTACCTAGTAGAGAATGGAAGAAAGCACACACCTTGATAACTGCATGGCAGGGTTTTCGTTCTAACATTGAAACTTGCTCCCATCAGGCCAGCTTCGCTGTAAATGAAGAAATCACTCGTTAGCGTCATAATAATGTCACTGATCATGGGAGCGCCTACAATTAGCTTGTTAATCCCGAGATCAAAGCCGCCTGGTTTTTGAGGTGTCCGGAAAAACTGCATGCGCAGCTTCCTTTCCATTCCGGAATCATGCTGCCTTAAGGCAGATTTAGCTCGGCAGAAATGGCGCCACTCTTCATTGATGAAAGGGCCAGTCTAAACGTGTAGGCGTGCCACAGCCTAAGCTCGCGACGTCTCTCGGGAATTAAACTGTATTCGTTCCAAATAACTTTGTTATCATTTTGACTGAATGCTGTTAAGTAGATATGGCTGTAAATAGTGCTTTAGGTGCGTTCTTAGAAGACATTTCTTATAACAACATTCATCTTGCGCACTATCTCTGATGCCGGCGATGGCTGCTGTTTCACTGAATAAGCTAGGAATGCGTATTTCGTCCTGGGTTAGGATAATGTTTTGGGACTTTTTTGTGCGCCTTTCACTGTTCGACCTCGTAGGTGCCTGCTGTTGGGGTCCGTGGACAGAGAGGCTTGGTACGCCTTTTCATTCATTAATGCGGGATGAGGTAAACTCTGGGCATCACAGCAGGGACGCTGTTATTGGTGTCTGATATAGATCCTCTTCACGCGAGAAAAATTACAAACACTAGTCTTTTTTTTAACTCTTTCCCAAAACATATGAGAATTTAAGAAATATCACCGCAAAAACCTTTCCGGTGCATCAATAATAAATCACGACTACTGCTTTTTTGTTGACGGGGAACGGGAGAAGGATGATTTGTAGATTGAGTTTAATTAGCGTCACTCATAATGGTATGTCCGGGTAATTGCAGACGCGCACTTCTTTTTGCGTCGAATGATAAAAGAGATGAAATTAAAAATCAAAAGTGCAAAATCCAACAGCGGGCTTCACAACAGCGGCATTCTTAGTGCAGCGTTGCAACGCCTGACACATGGCTCATTTGCACGAGTGCATTCACATAATAAAGCACACAGCACCGCTGCTTGAGCTGTTTCTGCTTTCAGCGAGCAGACGCCGTCGTATCTACCAGAAGACGCTCGGCATTTGCTAGGTTTTTGTGTCACCGCTCACGACTGTGCGCATTTGAAGTCTCGTAAGGAACACTGGAGAAGTACCTTCATTCTATTCCCCGCAGGCAGTCGACTAATCCAAGATAGCCTTTAATTGTCAGCATTAGCCTCCCTAAGAAACAATTGTGTGCTACCAGAAACACTATCAAAGAGGAACATATTGCTTTATGGCACTTTGGGTCTTGAAGCACAAACTACACAAAACAATTGGCGCTTTTACTTTTTGTCCTCACCTAAACGCGGCCAGTGCGGGCATAAATCTCAACCGCGAAACTGCGGCCACTCAAAAAATAAAATGTCCTCGCTATGACTTCAATGAAGTTCGATCGCCGGCCTTAAAAACAGACCGTTTAGAAATCTAGAGGAAGGTCTGCTACCAGTCTAGCAACCGTTTTGGCATGGCTCTAAACAATTTGGGGGCTACTCGCAGAGAAGATCATTGTTAAAAAAAAAGCAAGCGTGCGAATCCTCCCCACTACGTCCTTTTGTGCCGCTAACCATTGTTCACTCTCGAGTGCTTCATGCCTCGTTCGAAGAACCGCGGACCGAGAGAGAGAGAGAGAGAGATAAAACATTTATTATTTCATTGAAGTGTTCTACGAGTCAGGTAGGCGGACTCCTCAGTTCAGGACTCCGGTTGCTTGGGCGGATGCCTGGACCAGTCTGATGATGCGACACTGGTCCTCCAGACCATTGCTGGTCAGGGCTGCCTCCCACTGCTCGTATGATGTCTGTAATGTTTTTAGATGAGGTGGTTTTTGAGGACAATCCGAAAGAATGACTGCCCGGAATCGTGTACAAAATACCCCTGTGTGGACGCTTTGGGCAGCTAAATGGGCAAAACGAAGAATTTCCCTGAAAGGCTTCGTCACAAGAAGGATGACAAGAATTTTATGCGAAAGCGCAGTGCAATCGCCGAGCATTCTGATGACTTCACGATTGCATCGACTTGGAGCATGACGGGACTGTTGACACCGAGCCCAAACCATTCAAGCGACAATTTATAGAATCCTAGCACATAGAGAACCCACATGGAAACGTAAATTGCTCTCTAGGCTCCCTCCCGTAAGTGTATATGCACAACGTTCACGAAGTCACACATTCCAACCAGCGATGGCCTATTTTCAGCGCCCCCCCCCCCCTCATTTCTCTCACGGCGGCACACCGGTGACCGCATTTTGACCTAGGGTGACTCACACTACGATTACCCCAAGTGGCAGTGGTTAAAAAATCGCGTCTCTTTCTTCAAACCAGGCAACTCTGAAGAAGGTGCAGGGCCGTGGCATCGAAACATCTCTACTCCCATGTGGATTTTGTCGGAGTATCAGGTTTTTCTCTCTGATCCGCCTCCCGACCAGACAGATTTCTGGCGAAAACTTTTCGTTCCAAGCAGTTCTTGAGTGTTGTCGATTTACCAGAATAAAACTTTGTCGTTAGTTCACCCCGGTTGCGTTTTTACTAGCCATATCAAGTGTAACTACTATCGTTGGAGCTCGCTTTTTTGCAGTCGTTTGGTTCCGAAGCACAAAAAAAAAACCGGTCAAATTATGTCATAAATCTTCTAAACTGTAAGTCAGCACGAAACGGATTTTTTTTTATAGTAATGAATTGACGAGAACAGCTATGCCTTGTCGGTGGAATTTAATGAACGTATGAAGGACTGCGGGAACATAAGAAAGAAGTTTCCTCGCGCCAGCAGTTTCATTTCGACTTGCGTTACAGAGCTGCAGAGCACAATAAGAAAAGTAGTCTGACTAGTCGGTGTTGCATCATCATTTCTGCAGCGCGCAGAAAGCGTGGACGCACTACGAAGACACAGGATTGTGTGTGATCTTGTGTAAAGCGCTAGTGTGTCGTCGTGACTCTCCACGCTCCATCCTCATTTCTTACCCGCAGATGAAAATTTGGGCGAGCACTTAAGCTCTGGTTTCAGGGTATGATTCGATACCGTAATAGGTTAGTTCCCATATCTGCAGAAGGCCATTCTCTGCCTTAGATTCATAGATCTCTGGGAGTCCTCATAGACCTCCTGACGCCATCGTGTAGCGGGTTAAGTGAGGCGGCACTGCCCTTCTCCCAAATTCCCCTCCCTACGCAGAGTAGCATGCCAGCGATATTGAAACGCCGGCTAAATTCTCTGTTTCTTCATCAAAAAATCTCTCTCTCTCCCTCTCTCTCCCACTGCCCTACGATGGCAGGTGCTTCCAGCTGTGGGCCTTGTGTGGCCTATGTTGCTCTTCTCGAGCGACCAATCATTAATTTAACTGGCGCCTGACAACGTCGGCAGGTTGTGATGACGCTGCAAGGTCACGTGACCAAGGTTGCGGACCTGCCTACTAAGTTGCTCTCTTTGGACCATCTCCCAGAGCCACGTTCGTGACTTTTCGCTCACAACGCCGACGCTGACAAGGCCTACACAAGATTTTCTGGTAAATAGGGCCTTTAACGATATCCCGTTAAATATCAACATCATAACTGTTCCTGACGAACTCGGCACATATGGTCAGACTAGGCGTGGTAAATGCCACTGCTGGTGCCGCTGGCGTTACTGTCGCCTCCATAGCTTGATGTCTTTGAAATCACTTACAGTGTCGTGTCGTGGAAACGGTTTTTCGTTCTCATGTTGAAACATTGCAAGAATAATTGCAGGAAAGCCACGTAAGCTGAAACGAAAACTCCTTTTGTGTATTCACGAAATTTTGGCGTAAGATGAGTTGCTTTCCTGACAAGATTTTCTAGGGTACTGGAAGAGCTCGGTCTGGTTCCATTAACTAAGCACTCAACTGTGAGCATTTTGCTCGAGAATGGTAAGGAGGGCAATCAAGTGCTCGTTAATCAACACTTAAACCAAGGACTTCAAACTTCTTCAAAGTTCTCAGACAAAGAGATTTTCTTTTATTCGAGTAATCACGCGTTGCCGATCGGCACAACTTGCTTGGAAAGCGCTCATTAAAAAGGGAATCATAAGACGGGTGAACTGCTTACTGTGCAAATGATAATTTTTTGAATGCGCCGTGATCACTTGCAGATGCTAGCAGATTGTTAATCTGCTGTAAATAAAACAGGGCGGAATCTTCGAAACGGAGATGGAGCAAATTCAAAAGTAAAGCCATCTGCGTCGTTTTTTTTTCTCTTTCTCGAGCATCAGACGATGTCGGCAACTCCCCTTCAGCATGTGTGCCTTCCACACATTCGGTATGAAGTTCTCTAACGAGCGTTGCGGGAACGAATTTTTTTCATAAACTTCCTACCAACCAAAATGCGATGTGCTTAGATATAATTCAGAAATGGTTTATGGGCCTCTTTTTTTTTTCTTAAATGAAATCGCTGCAAAGACTCTGTGTGCGATGGCAGCGTAAACGGAACGCCCAGTTTTGTGCCAGAAATTGCAGGAGTTGGATTACTGTACGTTTCTCATGCATTTTAATGAGTAGTAAGGCAGAGATATTAAAATTTTGTACTACCCAACTATTCCGCGGTATAAATACTATTCACGTTTGTCTTCCTGGGCATCTCTGTGGCATAAAATAATTAATTAGGCACCTGACAAGAGGAAACAAGAGTGATTGATAGCTAACATCATCAACAAAATAACTACTGGTTATTGGAAGAATACTCTAATAGTTTATTGTAAATAGTCTATTTGGATGATGTGCAGAGTGATTAGGCAGCAGATATGCAAAGTGCAAAGAGAAAGCAGAGCATGTAAAACTTCACTGCAACGCGAAACTAAGAAAATTCTTGCGCTTGAGATTTTCCCCTTATATTGAGAACAAAAATATTAACTTGAATATTGACGCCTCAGGAAGGCCCTCCATAACCTCTGACTTTTAGTCTAACAAATTCATGTTAAAGCGCTTCTGCGTTTCTTTTGCTATTTAAATACGTGCTCTGCCTTCTTTATAGTTAAGATATCTACGTGAAACAATATTATCTTTAAATCAGTACTTGGACATTATGGCTGCTATAAGACAGACAGGGCGACCCAATCTCTTGCTTCTCGCTTTTTCGATTTTGCAGCTTCTTCTGGGAGAATGTAATATTTCTTGTTATTATGTTCGCCGCATGCAGTTTAACCTGAAGTAAAGGCAGAATAGTTTATCGTTGAAGGACGATACAGACGTTAGCTTGCGCCAAGCTGCTCTGCGAAAGCCTGGCCATCTCATATGTGCTGAAACAAGCTGTGGTTTCGAGAACTTGCGCCAGCACAGGCAGCCCTTCACATCTTTTCGGAGGCATACCCAGAAACTTAGACAAAAGCATTTTTAACAGATAAAGAGTTAAGGAACGCATTTTTTTAAATATCAGAAAATTTCACTCTAACAATCAACATATATATAAAAATCTCCCATCGGCAGGCTTGCAGTTTTTTGCGATTAACGTTCTTCGTATCGTCAAAATGGTTCCCCATTTGTTTTCTATGGCAGTCTGAACTGCTCCATGTCATTTTGTGAGCGCTTTTGTGTCGTGTTTGGAAGTTAATTAATCAGGTTTTATGGAACGGACACTTTGAAGAAACGACACAGCAATTAGTTAAATTGTGGCCATCGTTAAAATGATAATTTTATTAGCAATAATTGTGGTTCCTGTAGAGGACGAACAGTATTTAGGCTGGACATAGTCGTAAATTCGATATTCGCAGCTAAATTTCGCTGCTGAATACGAGGGTTAGAACTATTAGGAGCATTTACTGCGTTCAGAATATCTTCTGAACCTCTGCAGCCAAAAACGCGAGAAAGATGTTATAACTGCGAATACGGTTCGGAAGAAAAGAACATCTTATTCGATAGCGTAATTTCCAGCTAGTTCTGCTGGAAATTCGGTGCCTCCCGTGATCCGGTCTCAGTCAGAAAAATTCCAGAATGCTTGATATCAACATACAGGGCCAAATAGACGGTATTGGGTTTCGAGGTCAGGCCCTTTGCGTGCCAGGCGGGCACACAACTCATAGGCCACGGTGGGGTTTTTTTTCTCTTTATTGCCGCGTTTCCGCGTAAGTTGACATTTCACACAACAACAAATACATACCAACAAGAAAAACACAAAAGCGCATAGAAAACATAATTTCTATATACTCAAAACACATGTGACGACGTCGCGACCAGCCAGACACAGGCTGGTTTCGTATAATTAAAATTATTTCGTATAATTAAAACAAGGGCTCTAATCTTTAGAGCCACTCGGGATTTTCCGCATAGGCCATGAAGGGTCGTTTGTTCAAACATGTTAGAGAGACACCTAGTGAACACATTGTGTTGTGTATGACTTAGTAACTTTTGTTTGTGATGTGTACTGATCTTATAGTAATTAAAAAACTACTATAAGCATGCTAATTAGGCGTCAGAAATTGCGCGGAATGAAAAGGCGGTGTTGTGATGCTTCATTTTTCTGCTGCAAATGCTTTGTATATGCATGATTTTGTAGTGGCGTAGACTGCCCTGCAGTGTAATCTAAATTGGAATTGGTTATTGGTAATCGATAACTGTGGTATTTAATCGTGATTACGATTCATGAACGTTACCGGTAACGAGATTGCGGATAAATCGTTGTTGAATGATGAGAAATGAAAATAATATAAAGAGGAAAAAGGAGGAGAAGGCGCTATCACATTTACTCTTAAGGCGAAGCTTAAGCGTCGTTTTAATTCCCGTTGCTAACTGATGTCTAGAAGAAGTTGCACTCGAGTCATATAAAATGTACAAGGAGTATAACACAACGATGCAGATTGAAATCACGAAAAATTTTGAAATTAAACATTTATGACTACGTGTGTTACTGAGACCACGAAGCCATAAAAAAACATCGGCCGTTTTTAGAGCGCGCTCTTGCAATCAGATTCATCTTCCATACTGCAATAATTGCACTACGTCTGAAACCCTTGTCTTAAGGTTTAGGATGGGGCCCGTAACCACAGATTAGGTGAAGCTAACAGGCTATTATATGATGACCTTCATTCAGTTACCGCGATGTAGGCTTAAGTGCAGTTGGCAGGGTTTGGTACTTGAGCCGAACGCATGAAAAGGAAGTATCTATAGCACCAGTCAAGACGCAGCTACGATACAATATTTAAATTATAGTGTTAAAATGACAGTTTGAGATAAATAATGCGTAATGAACACAAATAGTGATTGAAGCTTCAGTCGGAAGGGAATTCCTGCTTTATAAACGTGATACGTGGCTGAAACAATGAAGGGATAGAAATGAACTTTATAACTTTGAATTACATGAAATAGAATGCTACTGAAAGTGCTTGAAAAGCGTCAAATCAATGACTGAAAACAAGACCACAGACGCGAATTTTTTCCCGCATTGAGTAATACGTACAACGATGTGCCAAAAGTTTTATGTTCCCTGAAGACTTCTAAGGGGAGAACTGACATCGTCGCCCATAACATGAAAAAATTGGCTGTGGTTTAGCTTTGGTTAAACCTGGAGTGACGCGATAGCTACAGCTGGCCAAGTGGAACTTGGTCACGTGACCACGTTACGAACCACATGATCAGCCACGGCGCCGCGCAGCCGGCAGCTGCTCCGCACCACGTGGCGAACCACGTGACAGCGTGTCGGCGCCGCCACCGTCACGGCGCCACCAGCTGAAGGCTCGAAATGCTACCGTAATATAGCTATCGCTACAAAATTTACTCTCTACCGCCTGACGATACGCCCGCTATGCCCGCACAGTGGTCTTAGGAGCCAACCTGATGATGACCTTCGAAAATAAAAATTTGATGAGTTGTTTAAGCAATGACTCAAAATTTGCAGGTTTAAAGCGCTCTGCGCTTGAGTCTGAATGCTGTTTATTTTCGAAACATCCACCCGAACACAAAGTGAATATGTGTAACCTGCCATGCATACTCCGCTGCATGTAATAAAGAGGCAAACAGGTCCTGGGAGCATCAGCCTTTAATAACCGTAGCCCAGTGAACGCTGAAGGTTGCCACCGTACGTGTATAGTGTGTTTTTTCAGGGTGAGTGGTGCCTGAGTGGTGTTTTATTAGCAGCGGAGTTTTATGTTGGTGTACTTCGGAAGTAGTGTTTGGGCTCTTTTATGAGTATTCACAATTATCACGAAATAAAAGCCACGCTTATGAGGTGCGGCGTACTAGCTTACTAGCCTATGAACGGTTGGCAAGCAAAGAATGTCGTTTGCTACGTTGCAAAGGTGTTCTTCCCCAACCCTGGGGCATTATTGTGAGACATTTTGCTGAGGAGCACTGGGCAGGGTTGTTTTCCAAGATAACAAGATACATGAGACACTAACTGTGGTTTCGTGATTTTCTACTACCAATTAAAACGCAAAGACCGTGCGAACAGTACGGTTCTACGTCATAATATAAAGTTTGCAGGATCATGAGGGCGCAGTGTTCATCAGGCACCGAGCCTGCAATTTTGAAAATTAATTTTTCAGGTCTAGAACACCTGATATAAATAGCTGCAAACAACAGTAAACAAATACGACTGCAGGAGGATTTCTGAGGCCAAGGGTCAGAGCATGACTGCTCATACAAGGCGCTTCTTGTAACTTGAGCCAAGCCTGATATTCATAGCCAGCCGGTATAGATGAAGTCAATGACTTATTGTCTGCCATCATTTGGCGCTCCTGAGAGTATTCTTAATATTCTGCTTAAACAGTAAATCAACTCAGATTAATTATGGTTTTTATTATTGAACTGAGGGCAAAGTCAGTATCGTTAAGTTTCGGAGGAGGCTCAGAAACAACAGATTCAGCTTTCTGAGGCAATGTACATACATTCTGCTTGGTGCTTCTTTCCGACGTTTAAAGGAAGCTAACGGAACATGAAAAAAACAACCGTGACACTGCTGATATGATGCAATATTGTACCGCTCACAACAGAGTATTGAACTAATGAAAGATGCACGCTGGCTGTGCTTAAGTGAGCGGTGGACGTTAAGTTGGACGGACTGCGCAATCATTCAAATCAAGAAAAAGGAGGCTAACTAAAGCCACAGGACATCACTGCTTTCCGTTTCTTTTTCTACTCCCTGTGTGTTGGTTAAATGAAAGTTTCCTCTATGTTGAATTTTGGTGGCCTGCCTATCACTTATCGTAGATCAAGGCATGCATTTTACATGTTCCGGACGGATGTACTGGTGTACTTCAAGGCTACGCTGGCTGCGGCGTCAGCCACCCACTTTCTACACCTTAAGCGCGCCCGCTTCTTTAGTTCGGAACACTTTTGGCAGCGCTGTCATGCGGTAGGTCAAGAGAGAGAGAAGGCTTTATTCACACCGACATAGACCTCGGGGCAGGGGCTCCGCCAGAGGGAGGCTCTCCCCCTTGTCCGCCCTCCTGCGCCATAATCACGTGATTCCGCTCTTGACCTACTGCAGAGGTCTTGGCAAAGAAGCTTCCTCTAAGGCCTTCTCTGCAGTAGGTCAAGAGCGGAATCACGTGATGTTTTCATATTTCGCGGGCTTTTTCATATAAAGGAAAAACGCGCCATGTGGCTCTTGTTACGTGAGCCTTGGCTCTAGTTACATGATACACTCGGTATAATGACAGATTTTCATGGTGAAATAGGGTGTTTTTTATTCACGGAGAAAGGTGTGCGCGCGCGCGTGTGTCTGTGTGCCTTTGTGCGCGCGAGTGTATGTGCGTTTATCGGATTACTGCAGCCGAGGGTTGACGCAACAATGGCGGCAGGTCCTCTGTCCGTGTTCCTGTTCCACGATAGCGGTATTGAGCGCATTTTTGAGGAATCTTCTCTTACGCTGACCTTGTACCAAAACACTTTGCGCCAGTTCAAGAAAATCGCGCCTCAGTTAAGTCTATTTACTCATTCGTGCACACGATGACCATGTGCGCCCTTGCATCTGCGCCCCTCGCGCACATGCTCGACACAAATCCAGCTCTACTTGAAAAGTGGTCCCATTCACGAATGCAAGGAAATCAGAGTCCTCAGCCTATTCATACACAACCAGCGACGCTGTGACACAACACTTGCCAAGCTCCGACAAGTGGGGGACCAGGTGGGCCGCATGGTCCGCCGGGTTTGCGAACAAGCGCGGTGGGTTACGATGCAGGACGCCTTGCGGCTGGCGAACGCATTCGTGACCAGTCGAATCTTGTATTCGACTTCCTACCTTCACCTGCGGAAACAGGAAGAGGATGCCCTTGACGTCATCCTTCGCAAAATCATGTAACGAGCGCTGGACCTCCCGGTCTCGACCTCTACCAGCCACCTCATGGCACTGGAAATGATGAACACTTTCAGGGAGCTTCGGAAGGCCCACCTCAACAACCAATACGCTCGTCTCGCGAGGACAGGGCAAGGTCGCCGCCTTCTAGCCTGTCTTCGCATCCAGCACACCCAATTCACAGAGGAGAGATGCCGCCTTCCTGTACACTGGAGACGTTCCCTCTACGTGCGGCCTCTCCCCACGAACATGTCCAAAGGGGACCATAATTGT
>JARKHS020004513.1:70000-113788 GCA_030143305.2 Amblyomma americanum | reverse complement strand
TCCCCGTCTTTCGCGCTGCTACACTCAAGTATGTATTACCAACTCGCCCGTTTAGCAACTGTATAGATGTCATTCATGTATTGGCCCTGCGTTCTACACTACACATTGGAAAGAGGATTAAACAAAAGAAAATTACAAAATTGCATGGAAGAATATGATTCATTCTAATTCCAAATTTGAGCGCCGCTCTTTAGGTGTCTCAGGCTCTCTAAGCTCAATATTCTGCTTTCCTATGTCGTCGGCATGTCTGGCGGCAAAATTAGTCTGATAGTACAATTGGTCGAACAAAAAGGCCATGTGCAATACCCAGCGCGCAAGAATTTGTATATTAGTTCAATAGCAATATTAGAAGATCATGTGCAATGCCCAGCGTGAGACGGTAATGGAATTTAACACGAGGCGACATCTGTTTAGGCGTTAGCATAGTGCTGTCAATCTCTGTAGGCTCATTGTTTTGCTTTTCTCGGTCGTCGGCACGTCTGGCGACTATATTAGATTAGTAGTGCTATTATTTGATGAAGAGGCATACGCAAAATGCACAGCGCGCAGGAATGTGCGCATTAGTTCGATACCAGTATTAGTTGAAGAAGACAGCGATGTCGAACTCACAGCGCTAGTGTCGGTTTAAGTTTAACACGATGCGTGATCGGCTGCGGCGATAGCTAAGTGCTGTCGTGCATGGCCTGCGAAGCTGAACTGTTCGGCGATGTTTACTTTTATTCATTTATTGATGGTTCGGCTCGGTTACAGGGACGGTAGCGACGCGGCTGAACCCACGAACGGGCGCCTGGAGCTGCGCTCTAAAAAAAACAGAATTGCTCTCACGTCATGTTAATAGAACATGACCGTACTGACTGGCCCTTTCTAGTGAATATAAAGAAAGAAAATTCTTGGCATGTATGCTTGTGAGTGTGCAAGCTTGTTGTTCATATGCAGCGAGTGCAATGTTACTTTAGCCCGGACTTTTAAAAGTAACACGCCGCATATAGGTGATACAAACGACATCTCGTATGTCATGTAGCACAACTCACAGTATTTTTAACACTCTGCAAAATTAGCTGACTAGGCAGGATAGGTTCGCTAATTTTGCTAATTCACATTCTGGACAAGTGCGTTTCGACTAGCTTTGTAGGGGGTTGTGAAACGGCAAATTGGGATGTTTTTTGTCGCAGCGTACCCTCTGCGTCCACTTTTTCTCCGCATTTGCTGGTTAAAAGAGACGGTGTTATTGCAGCCTTTTACTAAAGGCAACATCTATCTATATAGCCAGCGGGAAAGGACAGCATTCTTGCAAGTTCTAGAAACCTCCCATTTCACTCTGACCCAACGAGTGAAAGTAAGGTGAGACGTTAAAAAAGCTCGTACAGACACAACTTACGACAGTGTAAAATGTCCGAAAGGATAGACTACCCGACAGTGAATGCTCGGTCATGTGACAAGTTAATTGCGGATCCTAGTAGGCCGATTATCCTAGAAAAATTGCGCTTAATTCGTGCTTACCGTTTACTGTTTCACCTCCGCAAAATATTTTTTTCTTATAGATTGGCCATTGCAGCATGGACCACCCTGCATGAGAGGGATTGCTTTCCTCTGAAGAAGCAGCTAAAAATAGCAGTGTTGATGCAGTTTGTTTTTCATAAAAAGGAATAAAAACCGAACGTGAAGGATAGGTTTGCGTAGCACATGTATGAAATTTTTAGATAATAGCGCTCATAGACTGTACTGAAGAGCAAACAATCTGCTACGCACTCAGTGCACAATCTAATTATTATGGACATTCCAAAATTGCTTGGGTTGCCAAACAATGTCGATGTTATTACCGTGAACACAGAAACGAAATACATAAAAAAGAGAAAAAATTGCTACCTGTCTTGCCAGATCTTATTTCTTTCTTTAAATAAAATACCTAGCTAGAAGCTTGAGAGTGAAATGACGGACGAAAATCAAAGAGGACATCTCAAGAGTGATACCAGGGACAGAGCATACTTTCAACAATTTACCCTTGTTTGCGTCAACTATGAAAGAGGATCGAAATAAATGAACTATAAAAACAAACCTTCTTTGAGTAAGGAAAGATATATGACCAACGAATTTCCTCGGGGTCCTTTTTACTGCGAGAAGGAAAAAGTATTGCATGGTCTGGCGCTGCTTCAAACAACTTTTTCCTTCCCAAAACCAAAAACGTTGCTCAACGCCACCGAAAAAAAAATGGCGAATGCACTCTTATATGGGTGCCATATGGCCTCCGCTTCTCAAGCTCGTAAATCTTTAAGCACTTGGCACGCAACTTGGATATGCGCAAAGAGCTTTCGATGGCATTTTTCCATTCACTGCTTGGAAGGCACCCCAGAGACGTTGATTTCATGCTCAGATGGACACTGCCGCCGTGAAATTTGATTTTTCTCTGCCAACACAGTTGAATAGCAGCGCTCTTGGCTAAACCGCAGTTTAGCACATACAACGTATGATTTGATATGCATATTAGTTTGGGTATTCTCATTCGCATGCAGAGTAATAAAAAATTAGGACACTATGTGTACGACTCTCGGCACGCATGCATATTTATTACGTTAGTATCTTGAGATCTACTCTAGCTTTTCGTGGTTATTAACGTGCATTTATGTTTTTAAGACTGCTACTTGGCTTGCGTATATGGGCGAGTTTATGTGCACTTATTCAAGGAACATGTGGTTAAACTTCTTTCGCAAACATGGCAATTTTTTTCCAAGCTGAAATATTTCTCTCAAGTAGTAGTCATATCCGATTAAAGTCTATTATGTGTGCATGCGGGGCTTTTAAATGCAGCTGCTGTCCGGAATAGGCTGTTTGGTAAGTTCCTGAATGTTTCGCATCCAGATTACAAGACCAGCCGAAGAGATCTCCCCGTTTCCTGTTATTAGATTTGTTTGCCCAAAAAAGAAGGTGCAGTACACAACGCAATCATTATTTGAACGCGAAACCATGTCCTCCCTCACGTGTGAGCCTTTGTAGTCTCTACAAATCAGCAATACCTATCATATTAATCAAATCACCCTACGTAAGCGCTTCTGTACTGTTGACCCTTTCTAGCGCTGTCTTCGCTCACAAAATTCTTACTTATGGCGCTCACAAGGTATAAAAAGCAAACACGGTTCCCAAATGTCGACAAGGTACTTAATAAATCGCAGTTTCGCTCTTATAACTTTTAACTTTACAGGCAAAACATTTCTTGTAGGCGCATTTCAAGGAACCTATGATAAAGGAGCGCTTGGAAAGGCCATAATTCGGCTGTGAATCGTGCGTTTCTTTCGTTTCGGCAATCACCTTTTTTACAACAAAGTGATGAAGCGGAACACGAGAGAACATTCAATCATCAAACACGTAATCAAGTCAAAAAGAATAAAAATAAACTTTGCTTTGAGAGGCTGCTCGATGGCAGTAGTTTGGGCACTCTGGTCTTCTTTGTTATAGTCCAGGGTCCCCATGGAGACAGCCGCCGCACAGGCTGTCAGTTTATTTGAGGTGGTCCTCCGGGACCCTACTGGTTGCGACTGCCTCCAATACCTTTAATGTGGAATTTTAAGGATCAGGCCTTGCTGGGAAATGTTAGCGTAGCCGCATCCCTCCAACGTCATCACACCTCGTAGGAGGCGTGATTAATTTTGCTCTGTACATATAGGCACGGAAAGGTGCCTGTCTGAAGCTGGCGCCAGGGTGTCGTCTCCTCTTGGCCAAGCTTCGGGTCAGGCGCAGGATATCGTCTCCTACTGCCTCTTGGCACAGTCTCCAGCACCACGCTTCAGCCCCTGCTCGGAAAGCGTGGCTTCGAGAGATGGCGGGAGCCGCGGTGGTCCCAGAGAGCCTCGCGTGTCCTGTTGCCCCTAATATCTGATGTTCTACTGCAAGCTAGAACCTCCATGTTTATGAATGAGTCGCATGGCCATCTTACCTAGTCTTGTGCTGAGGTTCTTCCTCCAGGCTTCTTGCGAGTCGGTCACTGTGGTCACCCCACCTCACGTTGCCGATATCTACTGCTACAGACACAGTATCCTCTTCAGCCTCCTTAAGTTTGCTGTGTCTAATAGTGACGCTGGCGATTTATATGCACGCAGAGTCCACCGCCGCTGATCTTGGAGCATAGCAAGTAGCTTACACGCTGGCCACCTTCAGATCTCTTAACGAATAGTTTTTAGAGGCTCTTGACTATCGTTTCCTTCTTGCCTCTGTGCACTTCTGGTGCATGTGATATCGAATGGGGAAGACCGTGTAGGACGCTCTAATATGCATCCGTGACGCCTTTGACCTGGTTGATGTTATCGACAAAATCTTGGTAGCCGATTCTCTTCAGCAGAGATCTGCCGGCTCAACTTGGGAGCTCGTTGGCAGAGCTCATACAAGCCTCGCTGTATCTTCCTTCCTAAACAACTTTCTGTTGTGTGCGACTCTGGTGGACATGCGAGAAGCGTGGTTCGTCGCTGCGGATAAGAGCCTAAGCGTGACATCTATTCTGGAATAAGAGTAGCCACATGCCCACTCTTAGCAGAGTCTGGACTTGCCCGTCAAGCGTGACCTCCAGCTTCAGGGTTTTTGTAGTTAGATATAGAGTGGTCATCGCTTTTTGGTTAAAAAAAGCCTTATTTGTTCAGCGTACAAAAAACGCAATGAAAAATGGATACTTTGTGGTACTCATAAAAACGTTTTCCCTGAGATTTTCCACTGACATACAAAGTATATTCAAATGATTCCGTCTTTGGCAGTCATTTCAAGCATTTGGATTAGGCTTTAGGAAACGACTAGGATCCATTCACTGATATAGGCGCAATTTTTAAGAAGACAGTCAAATCTTTGAAGTGTTAAAATTTGTGGGGAATAAATACTGCAGGGCTTATACTTAGCAGGTGCACTGCTATATAATTTTTGTATTTCCTAAAGTCAACAAATAATTTATTTTTATGCAATAAAGCAATAAAGAAACAAAGTTAGGCGTAAAATATTTGCTTCGCTGTGCAAGAACTTACAAAAGTGTGTGCTGCTTACTAGATGATCTGATTTTTATCACAAAATTTCAACTGATTTTTATGACTAATGATTGCTGAGAAATATTGGCATTTGTATGACAATTGTACGATAATTGTATGACATTTCTTTAAAAAATCTTTGCGCTTATAGCATTAATCGAGCTTTCCTCTCTAGGGCTGCTTCATCTTTAACAATACATGCGCATATTACTTCTTACCTTTCACAATGACACACTCTGACGCCTGTTATTTTGGCTAGGAGGTTGCGCTAGTCTCAAGATAAAACTATTTATTGATTGTGATGGTGGCTCTATCCTTTTAATGGGTGGACCGTGAAGTCTATCGCACGGCCAACCAACCAAAAAACAAAAGGAACAAATAAATAAAGGAAATAACTTTGACACACTATGACCTTCACAATGGATAATATTTCTTCGCCGCACTGCGCTAACACGCCACTAGTGTTACCGGCGGCGCTTTGTCGTTGCAATCGCCTCCCTGTCGTAGATCTGGCTGAAGCCAAATGCATCCTGGAGAGAGTCGCTAGTGACCAGTGGCAAGATCGAAGGGTATCTCAACACATCATTCTGCAGCGTTTCTTCCGCTTCCTTGCACAGGGGACAAGTTTTCTCGAGGATCACCGTGAAACGCGCCCGTCAAGCCCGGGTCCTGAGCGCACCACAGATTGCTTCCACCAGTAAACGAATTTACCCGGAGCTGTTCAGGTAGTCCGCTTAAGTAATGGACTGCTTCTGCATTACTTACAGCGCCAGCGTCGACTTTTGCTGGCCGCTTTTGCGCACTCCGCCGTCTCCTCCTGTCTTGCTTGGTCGCAGACTTTCTCTGCCGACGGCCCGTTGTTGCGGGCGGACCATGATTACGGCAGGCATACTGCAGGAAGGCTGCATTGGTCTCGGAGCGTCTGTGTACATTTTTTCCACCGTGTTGTGCCGCTCCATTTATGGTATGAGAGGCAGACGCGAGAGTCGCTGTTCAAAGCTGCACATTACCAAAGCTTCTTGCGCTGACAATGTGGACCATCCTATCTTGCCCTGGACCATCCCATCTCGCCACGGCTGCGTGCTTGGGCACACACAGCGCCAGCCGACCCGCATCTCGCTGGCGCCGCTTGAGGAAATCCCTCCTGCCAGACGAGGTGTAGAGAACGGCGTTCCAGTAAGTGAGTCCAGCGACGGCCAGCATGTTCCTCACGTGCCTCACAGCCTCATACCCGTTGAAACACCAGAGCATGCGGTGGCACAGGACACCCTTGTACCGGATCGCCTTCGCCTTGAGGTGCCTTTCGTACTCCGTGGTGTTGAGGTCCATTATTCAAGTTCACACCCAGTGTGCACCCAGGTGACTGTTCCGCTAGTTGTATGGGCGCCCCCTGTAGTGTCCATTGGGTATGCCATGGTTCCCAGCCCAATACTTCATGACTTTCGATTTGTGTCCATTGAAACTAAATGGAGAAAGCTCATGGCTCCGCCGCATATATTCAAACGCTGTTGTAGCTTCACCGCTGTGCTTTCGAGTAGCACAATGTCATCCGCATGTAACGTGGCAGAGATCTGTCAGACGACTGCTTGGGCCACCTCGTGGTGTGGCAGGGTGCAACCACAGCCCATATCTCAAGCATTGCATTGCACCAACCACATACAGCATGTGCAATATAGGTGACAGTGGGCAACCCTGTAGCAGTCCCCGGTGTATAGTAGTCTGTGCTGTTAAGTATAGGCTCCAAGCCACCACTGCGCTAATATCAGTGTATAGTGCCCTGAGCAGTAGCACATAATCCTCCTCGAGGCCCACTTTCTGGAAAATTGTCCACAACAACTGTAGGCTTTGGATATATCGAGGGAAGCTGTGTATAGTGGTCTCGACGTCTGTTCAGAAATCTTGGCAATCTCAATAAGTTGTCCTCAATCTGCCTTCCTGCCCGCAAACCAGTGTGGAGCTCCCCAAGTATTCCCTTCTTTTCAGCCTATGTTTGTAATCTGTCTCTGGTCACCTAGGCTCCCAATCGGTACAGCACCAGAGAAACCGATATTGGTCTGTAACTGACCAAGTACCTCCTGTTCCCTGCATCCTTGTACAGTGGTGTTACCCTCCTCTGCCTCCACCCTTGTACAGTGGTGTTACTCTCCTCTGCCTCCTCTCGTGGGACTGCAGCTTCTACAATGAGCAGTAACACATAATTCTCCTCGAGGCCCACTTCCTGGAAAATTGTCCACAACAACTCTATATCGACGCAGACATAGGCTTTGGATATATCGAGAGAACCTGTGCATAGTGGTCTCGACGTTGCTCTGGCATTCTCTCACCTTCATGCGTGTTTGAGGACCCAGGTTATTTATTAAGCTCATCGCATCCTGTTGATGTGTCCTTGGTTACCCTAGAGGTTGCCTGTTTCAGCTCCCGATCTATTGGGCTGAATCAATCTTGTCAATCCATTGTAAAGGATCAGCCCCTGATTTTCACGGGCTGTTTGGATTTTATAGTCGATTCTCTGAGTAGACCGTAGCCATTCCTCCAAACGGGACACACATGCATGTCCTCCTTCTGGTGGATCAGCAGCTGACTTCCTGAGACCTCCAGGGTGAAGTTTTTGGGTGCCAGCTTTTTTCTGCCATGAAAATCGTTTTAGGGGCGTTCTGGCCTTCCTTTTTCAGGTCTTGCATCATGCGTTTCCGCTTTTCGTGTAAAAAAGCAAGTACCCAACAGCCGCACGAACGTTAGTTTAATTCAAGGCGTTCAGAGTTTTACCAATTTAAATTCAGATGTGAATCCCTGCTAAAATCCCAAAGCTAATCACAGACATGTTGGAAGTTCCGCTGAAAGTGCTTTGTACAATGGTTGGGCTCGCAGGGGTAACTTTAACTGGCTTCCATATTCCGAGTTGCCTGCGACGAACACTTTGGGCCGCTTGATCGGTTGCAAATTCTTTTCTATTTTTGGCGTTCAGGGAAGCATTGCGCAGTGTTACTCTTTTAGCGCTGAAGCTTATCAGATACTTTAAAATTGAGGAAAAGGGCTGCATTTGTAAAGTAACGGCACAGCCTAGCGACATAAAGAGCTCAACCGTGCACCATGGGGGACGGCGATGGCGTTTCGTTGGTTTGTAGTATGAACACGTTTCTGCTTTCTTCTGTGTTTTTTTCTGTATTCTGTATTTATGTGCTATTCACAAGTAGAAAGCAGCGCAGAAAAATGAGCATAACGGGAAAGAAGATAGAACTCCAACCCCAGGAAATGAAAAAAACAAGTCGTACAGCTTTTCGCTATTCGAAACGTTATTCACATTCCTGAAGAAATCTTCACTTGTGTTCAAGGTAGTTGATCAAACACAGTAATCGAGTATAGATTCCCAGCTGGAGGCTTTCTGTCATTTGCCACCGATATTACATGCATTTGCGATGTTTCCAGCGGGAATGGTGAGGCCGAAAAACCGGAGCACATCATACTTTCATGAGAATTCGGACGGTGCTCTACCATTTGTAGCAAACATCAGATTGTTTCAGCAGTTTCTTGCATTCCACGCACTATCGGTAGATTTTTGGGGTCGACATTCGTCATTTGTTCACGAAAACGGAGTGCGTATTTCCGAGGACCACATCTGTTGCACATACGAATGGTCCACGTGATAATTTTATCCACGTGAAAAGAGACACACAGGTGAATAAAAAGAGAGGGCAAAGGAATGTTATTTCTGTTTCCTTATTTTAGCGAACCAGATTAAGCCTCTCGAATTATTAAACGAGAATAAACAATAGAGATCACGGATTATTTATAATTTTTTTTAAATATTTCAACTTAACTCAACCTAAGAGCATGCACCAGGATGTTTATTGCAGATAGTTTGTAAAAGATAGAAAATGTAGCCTGCTGAAGAAAGAGAGGAAGAAAACGGTGTTCATCTGTCCATTAAACCAGTAGACTAAATGAACAAACTTTCCATGACCTCTCGGAAAGGAACGCGAATCACTTTGTTGCCGATATGCGCGCTTTATTCGCCAAGCGCCGCATAATGTCAAAGTATGGTGACAGAGACTTTCGTCCGTTTTCGTCTAAAAAAGAAGCAGCAACACACAGCTGGTACAGATGAGCACGCATTCATGCTATCTAGGAATCACATATAAACGTTTCAAACGGTCCCAGCAAAGTACTGTTCAAACTAGAGTTTTCCATTCACTCCAAACGGTTCTTGCCGTCGCTCTTTCTAGATCTCAACGTAAACCTCCCAATAACAAACCTCTTGCCTCCTTATGTAGCCATATATTTGTGGCATGAACATGTAACATTTCGCGTTGTTTAGTTTCTCGCACTTCTCCATATTCTATGCGCTCATTACCTACTGCTTCTCTCACGTCGGGAACCTGCTTCGGGAAACAACTTAACGCGGCACTTAGGCGTTGGCTTCACTGTAAAAGCATGCTGTTTTCGGACACGTATACATACGTAGGTGGTCATCTTTCACACGACCGATAATTAGAGATTGTTGAAAGCGCAAGCTACGCATGAAAGTGTCATGTGAACAACGTACACTCTTAAGATGGAGGTTAAAAATAGGACTAGGACCTAGACTTAAATAATGTCATCGGGAAAAGTCTCATGCGGTTCTAAGAAAAACTGGCGTCCTTATGAAAGTGACATTTAGCCTCTCGCGTGCGTAGTACAGCCTGTTTCTAAAGCTCCATTGCAGTGCTGCGGCAAGCGTTTGTGTTAATTTTTCGTCACCGCTTAAAAACAGTTTCTTTCCCTGTATTGTGAATCATGTTTCTAGAATGGAAATGATGAAATGGAAATTTCTAGGAGGTGGGTACTATTATCGTAAAAAAAAGAACTTCATAACGGCTTGAAATCCTCTGTTTAGATATGATACACTTTAATTTTTCTTGCCCTGAGGCAAATGGAAATACATTTTGTTTTACTCAAAATATAGTTACTCTATTTTTTATTGATTTCAATTGCCTTTTGCGACGTTCTTTCAGAAACAAAAACCAGGCTCCAAAAAGAAAATGTCGGATGCTAATAAGAAAGATAATCCTGAAAACATAATGCCCTGTGTTGCATCTTCATCGAAGTTCGTACCGTGATATTTTCAGTTATTGCCTTAGTAAAGCAGTGTTCGCCGTTATTGAGCAAAAAAGTACTGACGCCTTTTCTATTCGTTGAAAGCGTTATGACCGTATTTTCGGACATCAAATGTGTAGACATGATAGGGGGTAACATTGTTTATGAACCTGCAGCTTGCGCAGTGTCATAGAAATCAGAAAAAATACGTTGCTGCTTTTTCAGGGTAGTAATAGCCTTCCTGGAGTAGAGAAAGGTTAAATTGTTTCCACGCAGGCGCGGAAGAGCAGGATGGTCTAACAGACGTTGTAACGGCTGAAAAGATGCAGAGAAGAGACTTTCCATCTTCAATCTCGGGCATCATAAAAGTGTTCCTTTGCCAGAGCTAAGTGTTTTTTCATAGCTAGACATACAGTTAGTGATCAGGCCTTTTACCTTTCAACAATTCGTACGCAATAAGTCATTTAGATACAAGAAGGATTAGAAATGCTTTGTTCCAAGTAAATTTACATAAGTAACTGATCTCAGACCTCGAAAAAAGAAAATAAACGAGCAATTGTTTTAAGAGCACGGATGGCCGTCTTTGCCAAAGGACTCCCGGAATTAGGACCCGACCACGTTCCCCTAATTCATCATCCCCTTTTTCCTCATTAAATATTTTGATAATCATCAGTATAAACGAGCGCTGCCCATTGGAGAGCAACGCATGAAAAGAAGAGACATGGTCCGTATCAGGACGATGTGTTTGTTATAGCTCAACACTGGCAAGTTTGTCGTCAGTGGGCATGCGTTCGCGTGTTCTTTCATACCCAATGGCAATCAGGGCGGTGGCAGTGTAATAGCGTGATAGGGACGGAAGGAGCACCGAGACGGATAAGTTCGGCGAGGCGACGCAAATACAAGACGTCGCAAATTATAACGAAATATAGTTTCTCTAAGTGTGATATTCATGTAAAAAATTAAGTACACTTTTCAAATAGGAGCGCTTGGTATGCTCTTAAGTTTTGCAGTCTTTTCGCTTTGAGCAAGACGCGTCTTACGCGGAAGCATCAAAGAAATGCAATGCCTCCGTGGCCTGAGCTGTAACGAAGCTTATTCAACATCTTCATGATTGAAAGAACGCTCTTCCGTCACGTCCTGAACAGGTTGCCCCTAAAATTGACTCAAAAATTGATCATATTCGGGTGGACCGGAAAGTTATCAACGATAGGATCGAAGCGTTTAAGACCAGATTGTGAAAGAAAGTTGAAGAGTGGTCTACAGAAAAAAGTTGCGGTGGTGAATACGCGTATGCTTATTGCATTCATGAATTAAGAGCAGAGTTTTTAAAAGCATAGTCGTTTGGAA
Source organism: Amblyomma americanum (assembly GCA_030143305.2). NCBI lineage: Eukaryota > Metazoa > Arthropoda > Arachnida > Ixodida > Ixodidae > Amblyomma > Amblyomma americanum. Next base: position 102,371 of record JARKHS020004513.1, on the reverse strand, counting down.
TGAAAGCGCATATTGAAACTGCGGTAATTTTCTCTTCTGGCTTCTTTAAAGCAATATCGCCGTTGCCTTTCATAAATTATTGATGACCACAACATTCAGTTGAAAACGACTTCGATATAATAGCCCAGCGGCCCAACGCCCTCTGTCACACCTGAAAGCATAAAGCTATAGCTAGAAGGATTTTAGTGGCCTGACAGCGCTAGTCGGTATGCTAGGCTCAACAGGCAAGCCCAGCCGACGACACATACTGTTAAATTCTTCCGCTGGGTCCGCATGTTCATCTTACCAACGGCTTGCTTCCACTGAGTTATAAAGCGCCTGAACACTGTTGCTACTTCGATGCAACACCAGGAAACAACAGCACCACACATGGAATAACGCCTTTGCGGTGATTTTTTTTTGTAAGCTGCTATTTTTTCTTGAATATGGTGCATCCCGCGCTGAAATAACCATTTCTTGCGCACAATAGGCTTTACTGCAAAACATTGGAAAGTTTGTAAAAATATTGACCTCAATTTCACAAAAACAGCATGGCTCAAAACGTCAATGAATTCACAAATGCATGCGGCGTTTCACTCCCGCGAAAAAGCTGCCTAGGTCTCCTACCAAACGCATTAAATTAGAAATAAATAATTCGCTGCTCATCTGAAGTTCCTCCGCAAAGAAAACCCACCTAACAGTTTGCTTCGATAAAGCATTCTACCACGCCTGAAAAAAAAATAAAAGCTACCGAAAAATTTAATTCTTTGGCATGCCGCTGCACTTCGGAAATCCTTCTAATTTCTTGTTCTCGAAAATCAAATCTATTTTCAGCACAGATAATGACCCTGCCATTCTGTCCAGCACGCATTTGAAATGTAGCCAGCATGCCATTCTGTTCAGCAGGAATTTCAAATGTAGCCAGCGTGGTTGACATAGTAGTAGCACGGATAAACGGTTTGAAAAACAAATTTGCTGCGTTGCACAAAAGCATACGCCGTGCCGTAAAGAGTTAAATCAAAATCATTTTCAAAACAATGCAAACGTGCCTCACCCCAATTTAAATTTTTTTCCGCATGTGAGAGATTGCAAGTGCCTCATACGCGTACTATTTAACTGCTCTTCTGTTCTTTGAAAAACGACTTGAGCGTAAAACATCGTGAATACGGAAGAGATAAAGCTGATACAATTAGCGCCAAGACTCAGCAAACATTCTTGTGCACTTTCTTTTTTCTGTTCATTTTTTCATTACTTTGGCCTAAATAAAGATGTTGAAAATTGAAAACAACATATTGAAAACATATTGAAGCATACTGAAAATAAGAGAATATGAAAACTACTTGCAATTACTGTAAATTTTTGCGTAATTTGATTGTTGAACTATGTTCTGGTAATCTGACTACAGTTTTACTCCGCAGCTTATTATTTTATCTCTATCCACTTCATTGGAGGCAGGTCTTCCTTGTAGGCTAATTTTGAGAGATGCTTTTGTATTTCCTACTATCCATGTAACTAATGTATTTGGATATGCGCAATCCTCGTACCTGTAAAGAGGTGGCCTGACCGATACCCTGCCTCCATAGAAAGCAACTATGTGACCTGAAACGTTGCCTTTTCGGTCTAAACACACTGGCCTAAAAACCTAAAATTTCTTCAGAAGTTCCTTTGTCATCGAGTACGAGGTAGTGCTACTACGTCCTAGTTGCATGACCCGGCTTCGACCACTGCCTCACAAGGAGGCGCAAAATCAAATCTCTCAAGTGCACACAGCCCTAGCAAACCGGTTTTTTTATAATAGTTAAATGCCAAGGACGAAAAGAGGAGGAGGACGAAAAAGAAAGGCAGGTAGGTTTACCGGAAGAATAATCCGTTTGCTACCCTACATGGTGGCATAGGGCTGACGGGATAGAAAATAAAACGCAAGGAGGGTCACAATGAAAAGTAGCGTTCGTTAAAGTCACAGCCTATCGTGCAGGCCAGAAGATCGCAAGAAGCGGAGTAGTGCCTTGGAGGCCTTCACCGCCGGCGATCACCGCGGCCAGTGGCCGAGAATCTTCATTTCTGTCAGTGGGCGTGGATCTAGACGCTCCCTTGCACGGCAGAGGTATTGCCTTCCGGCGTTGTAGGCAGGACAGTCACAAAGAATGTGGGCTATAGTCTCATCACACCCGCAGATGGCACGTGCAGGGCTATCAGCCATACCGATTAAGAACGAGTAATGGTTGGTGAAAGCTGCACCAAGCCTCAGGCGACACAGCAAAGTTTCTTCACGTCGTGGTCGGCCGGATGGAAGCCGTAGCTTCAGATCCGGGTCCAGGGCTTTTAAATGTGAATGGGGAAATTGGCCGGAATTCCACGCGGCAAGCGTTATTTCCCGTGCTAGAGCGCGAAGCCTGCCCACTGCGTCTGATTTCTAAAATGGGATCGACACAAAATCGCCGTCGTGGTGAGCAGTTCGCGCGACCTCGTCCGCGCGGTGATTGCCTGTTATGCCGCTGTGCCCCGGTAGCCATTGGTGAATAATTCCGTGCCCTTTATTTATGGCACAGTGATGTAGTTGCCGGATTTCCGCGGCCAGTTTTTCGTGGACTCCGCGGCGAAGAGAAGCTTGTAAGCCTTTTAGGGCAGCTTTCGAATCAGTGAAAATAGACGAAAAAAGGAGCCAAGGAAAGGCAGCAGCTGCAATGCGACACGTTCCACATGGAAGTGTAGCGGTCAATTACTCATCTTCAGTTTTGTAATTAGGATTAAGCCGAAATAACCGCACCTACTCCCGTTGACATACCGCTAACGCTACGCGAAGATATATTCTCAGACGTACGTACACTCGTTGCCAGGGTCACAGAGCATGTGCTTGATGGAAATAAGTTTTTAAAACATTTAATTTGGCTAGCAGCAACTCCCCATGCAGAAAAACAGAGAACAATAAAATGAGTAATACGTAGGGATTTAGCCCAAGTTTTTCACTCCTCCATCATGCAGGCCGTTGATAGCGGGGTTTATCTCACTTTGTGCTTGTTTGATAGTTCCTTCTCACCCGTCTTTCTCCCGTTCTTTTAGTTGGCAATTATCTGTCGATAACACAAACTGCCATCTCAGGTAAAAATTTCACCTTAAACTCAGCAATGCATGAAAGTACGAATAAAGTGTGACATTTTTTGGTAAACAACTATCGTCCAACACGCTTTGTACAATACATCATCTTTTGTTTCCGACGAGCGCTCCGCGCTTCTCGAAGTGACCAACATAAGCTACTCCATGAAGCGAGAATGGATCTCTTTTTATTTGACTCTCAGGCATTGCGGCCCTCGGGGCGAAGTATCAAAGAGAAGTGGGCTTTGCAATGTATTTCGTCATGTGTAAATACGCATTTAAAAACTAGAAAACAACCTAAGGGCGTTGAATAAAACAAAAAATTTTACGAAATAACAATACAAATTTATAAACAACAAAATATCAGAAGATAATAATCACTGTAGACTCTAAAGCGTTTTTGCGCAGGGGCAAAAGTCAAAATCGGAGGGGTTGCTTCGAGCAGCATTTTGCTCGCTCTATCCTGTCCTTTACTTTCAATGGACAAGTATATAATGGCCGAGAAGGCTTAACAGCCAAGCAGGAAATCAATGAACAATCGCCCGCCAGTATTAGGATCGAGATCATTCAATACAAAGCACAATGAGGACCAAATTTGGGACAATACACCCCGTTTCACAATAGCGGGCAGAGCACGAAGGTGTGTGTGAACGGGAAGAGTTAGGAAACGCGTAATTTATTTTTGCGTTACGAAACGAAGAGCAACCGCAGCCGAGGAATTTAAGTGATGGTCCAACAGCAGGGTTGAGGAGCCGCGCGGCATGAAGTCGTCGCTGCTGCCCGCGTGATTGAATCCGATTTCCTGAGAACAGCTGCGCTTGAAAGCTGGACGGAGCTCTTTTTTTCAACACCCGAACCTTTCGAGCATATCTCAACGCTTTTCTCGCGGTTTTCGTTCGGCCAGTAAGATTCGAATTGTCAGGTTCTACATTTTGGCAACCTTCTATTACTTTCAAGCAATTAATCAAGCTGCTTATCATATCAAGTTGCATATTGATTAGCCTGATGGAAAAGCGCCATGGTCAATAAAATTTTTTGTATATGCTTTCGTAAAAACTAGTTCTGCCTTTTTATTATAAGCGGGTGATTATAAAATCGAAATTAGAAACTTGAATGAACGTAGAGTTGAGAACTATCTAACAAAAATGAGAAAATCAGTTTCAGCAGAGCTCTCTGAGAAAATGCTACCTTTTGCGGTTTCAGCTCTGCTTGTATTGAAAAAAAAAAACGTTCTGCACAGGTATTATACTAATGTTAAGTGCCCACTGCAGCTTTCAGCATTTTTATAGAAAATTTGCTTGAATTATGTATTAAAATCTATGTATATAAAAGTAAACTAATTTAAAGCACGCCTTTATAAGCTGCACCATCTGCCTTTGCGCCTCCCGGCCTTGCCTGCTTAACAACGGATCACGTGCATATTCCAGACTGCTGGGCTAGGTTTCAGCCATATTCCATTCTTACGAAGAACAGTGGTACTACAAGTCCTCATAAGGATGGCGTCTTGTGCAGTTTTACCTCCGCTTTATGCGGAAAGTGTCAGAAATCCGCACTCAAAGCTTGCAGTGCATGGAGTGCCGCTATTTCAATTATAATGCGTTGCGCAGAGCACAGTAGCTTTCGTATTAGTAGACTTGTTAAACACCCCAGGAGTTTTCGGCAAGACTTTCGTACGTTGCAAGCGTTTGTCGTGACAAAACCAAGCCTTTCGCGCCTAAATAGCTGCCGGAAACTTGTATTACAGGCCCACTTAATCCATAGTGTAGACCCACCAGCAGCAATCCACATATGCCACTTATCTCTCCATGACACCAACGAAGCATGAGGGCAGCTTTGCTGCCACACCTAGTTTGCAGCTCGCACTAAGAGCTACCGGTATTCGGGTGGAGGCGCTACAGCAGCTGGAGTCCACACATGCATTGGAGAGTTATTAACGTCTTAACATTGCTACACATCTGAGTCTGTTCTAGGTGAAATCGGACATCAAATGCTACTGAGGACATCAAGAAATTTGAGGTAAAAAAGTCTTGTTTCCATCCTTTATGCTTAAATAGGTTGTCCATGACCATGATGTTTTCTAAAAAAATTATCATGGCTGCCACCGCTTCTTTTAAAATTTGCCCAGCATAATGCTGTGCGCTGCTCAGGGCGTTTATGTACTTGCACCTAATGTCTAATCTCTGCGAATACCTCACCTATTGCTTACTGAGAGGGAAGTCGCCAGTAGGCTTTGGAGCATGGTGTGTGTTTTTGAGAGTCAGAGAGTCACTTCAGCGTCGCTGGTGTAATATCCCAGTTATGTTTGGTTTCAGCTAGATTAGATAACTATATCTCAGAAGTGATAATATTTATTCCAGTAGAGCGAAGGTTACCCCTCAAAATATGATGGTCTAGAATACCAAGTTTCGGACATAACTAAGTACGTCTCTTACAATCGGAGCATTGTCGCATCTGGCATCTGCATTGTTCCTACTGTGTCTGCCTGCCTCTTTATATTCTTTCCCGAAAGCACCAGCACAGAATAGTTGATGTTCGCGTAAAAAGCCGGCCATACGCTTTGCATGTCGGCATTGTTTGCGTTCCAAGGTCCTTTTCATTCATCCTACAATCGCCAGCTGCATTTGCATTAGGAAACAATGCCCCGCATCTGATGACGTTGAAGTGCCCAGTTTTACAGTTGTCGAAAGCAAGTGTTCCTTTCAATGGGAGCCGTGGGTGTGGCGTAAACGTTCTGCAGTTTTTAATCGTAGAAACAATGCCAGTCACACAACGAATTACGCAGAATGTATGTTCTCTTCAGTTCTTTCTTCTCAAGCAACAGACTCATCGCTCGAAAAATTCTTAACAACAAGGCGGAATCCTAGTTACATGCCTGCCTAATATTTCTCCTCTCAAAGGGCTACAGAGATAAAGTTTTATGTCTCCGTTTGTTCTCAGGAAAAATGCCTATTGGCATTGTAATTGTGAAAAAGAGATGAAAATAGGAGTTCGCACTGTTAATGTCTTTCAACGATTTTTTACCGGCAGTTTCTTTCTCGGTCGGCACCATCGCTGAAGGGCCCCTTGTCGCCATGGCCGACCGGCTAATGTGGACTACCACTACCCAGATGATGTCGGCCTCACCAGAAACCGCGGATTTTTCTTCAAGCACGGGACTCTATGACGTTATAATAAGTGGAGCAAATGTACCCTGACATCACTTGATGCGAGTGAAAATGCCGAGCTGCTCCTCGTACAACGTTCAAAATCATATTAAATTACGTTCCACTCATAGCTTGCGACTTAAACGTTTATTAGATGGCATCCTTTTTACTCTGCCGAAACAAAATGCATCGTTTTTTTTGCGTCCCAAACTTGGTGTCAGTGCCCTTTTAAGCTTAATTTAAGCTTTTTATAAAACTTTCCGCCCCGTAAAAAAGGCTTTCTTCTATGTATATGTGAAGAGACAGTCCCTGAAAAACACGAAATGCAATTCAGAATAGAAATGAGTGGGCTATGAATCGCAGTCACAAAGGGTCGTTTCTCAAACCGAAACTCTAAAAAGGCTTTCCATTAACAATTGCCGAAAATCACGTATAAACAGGAAAACTACATCTTTCGATCCGTAGTTGCGGATTTTCGGCGGCTCTTGTCTGCAGGCGGAAAGCGCACCGAACGGGCACGCAATACAAACGTGTGCTCAGAGCAACGCGAACAACAATCGATCAAATTTAAAACAGTGTGAACGAACGCCAAAGAATAGAGACCACACTTTATTTCGGCGTCGTCTCTTTTCGCTCTTCTGACACCGATGATACGTGGCATTGTTAGGACAGCTAGGAGTTTCAATTCACTCTAACCAAATCATCACGCTACCTAAATGTAAACAGACTGTCTTAAGCAGCACAACGTCCGGTCCTATATTATCTTGCCGAGTCCCCATGGTTCAGGTTTAACCCTGATTGGAGTGCCTTGCAAAGGACAAAAGGCAATTTTCTATACAGGGTAAGAGCGCTCATGCACTCCCTTCAATGGCCAGTGAATATTTCAGGCTTCTAGTCCACGAAGTCACCAAACCTCTGGCAGTGGTTGCTTATGAGTTCTGCAGTTCTGCTCAAGGTCAATCAGCCAGATAAATACAGAGAGGGGGGAAAGGCAGGGATGTTAACCAAAGAGGTTTCCGGTTGGCTACCCTGCCCTGAGGAAGGGAATGAGGGGAATAAACAGGGAACAGAGAAGGAACGGGAAACACAATCACCATCTGTGATTCAAGGCAGTCGTTCGTATAAAACAAAATCGTGGGCTGCTAGACTATCGCCTGTGAACTACTGGCTTCCCACGTCTGAAGCAATTCTAGCACTCGCTCGTAGACTGTCCATAGAAGCCAGGCTGTAAATATAAAGGGATTGAATGAGGAACTGAAACAGGAAAAAAAGGCGAATTTAAGTTCGATTTAGTTGATGAAGAGTGCCCTTGTCGTCATTTAGTCTTTGAAATCAGGACCCCGCAGTGTGATAATGAAACCTGTGTTTGGGTCAGCCCATGTTCCTTTCCTAACAAGCCATTTGTAGGCTTGGATTATTTCGTGGTTGAGACGTTTTGTGTGGTCCGCAGATTATAACAAAAATGCGAGCACATTACGCCTGCTTTCTCTAATTAGCCATGTAACTAAACTTCTTTCGAAGACGAAATCACTGTGCACTACACATGGAATGTGCTTTTTGCAGCGCTCGTATAGAGTATCAGGTTTCTATTTCAGGAAAGATCTGGCATTGCTTCCTAGTTGTGCGCTCCAACGCAGGCAGACCTTGCGTTCTTATAAGCGAGTGGCGGTACTGCTATTCGCTTGGTTACGCCGACACAGAATCGGTTCAACCCAGGAACGGGATTCAAAGAGCTGCGCTCTAAAAGAACCACAACCCGCCTGTCGGGATTCTGAACCCAGGGCCTCCGAATTTTCCGTCCAGTGCTCTACCAACATAGCTACGGCGGAGGCTGTCCAATCTCCAGCTTTCCGGCGTATTGACATATAATGTAACGGAACCTTGAACGTGCGCCACCCTTGTCCATAGCCGCGGACATAGTACGTCCTCTATTACCCGTGAGTGCCAAATGGAACTTTATCGAACGGTGATGACGAAGCCTGTGCGAGGAACATCTTAAGCTTATGGCATCAAGGCCGCCGTCATCGAGGCCCCCTTTAACATTTGAGCAAACAAGTGAATGGAAAACTAGAGCTGGCTTTGACGTACATGACGGAAACCAGCAGCCACCGAAGCTAAGGAGCATACGGGATTTTTTTAATATCTGGTGTTCATCAATTGCAGACTAATAGGGTAAATATTTAAAGCTACTTGATTAGGAGGCAGACTAAAAAACAACCACGAACCGCCGGTGAGATCCGAGCCCACGACCTCCTGATTTCATATCCGGTGCTCTGCCAGCTGAGCTAAGGCGACAGCTGTTCAATCTACTGCCCTCGGGAGTATTTATGTGCATTCTAATCGAACCTTGAGAGTGTTCACCGGTGCCATGGGTTGTGTGCCTCATTATCAAAATTGCAGTGGGTTTCTACGTTTAATGTAGTCATGAGGAAAAAAATCTAATCAAGGTAGAGGCTAAACTTAGAGTACGGCGAGAAGAAGAAAGAGAGAGTTATTGTCTGCAAGAAATTGAGCGTATTTGCTTATTTCATGCCTCCTAGCTATGCTCTTTGTTCTCACACTGCCTTCGAGGAGTGGAATTCACTGCCAACTCCGCGCATGTGACCTGCTTTGCTTCCCAGAATATCTTTACCCGGAGAACACAGATTTACCTAAGCACCGTGATACCTCTTCTTCCATTTCAAGTTTCGAATGTATTTCTCCCGGTGTTCCAGAATGAAGAATACTAAACGCAGTTTCTTGACATTATAAAAGGTGCTGAATCCTACTGTGGCTAATGGAATTCCATTCCACAAGTTTGTGAGGCGTTCCGTCAAAGCAGAAATGTTATAGTCGTGTACTCGACGCAACTGAATGCGAGTACGTATAACCAAGGCGTAACAATTTTTGCATACTGGTGTTCTGTTTTTAGCAAAGCCTGCGTCCCGCAATGACGGCGATGTGCCCGTAGCAGTGTTACAATCACCGAACGATAACGTTGCTGCGAGTTTGCTTAAGAACAAAAGTATGCACCGTCACGTGCCCTTCAACCAACTAACAAGCTTTAGCCCATCTGCGACGCAGGAGCTAGGCTTCTCTCTAAACGCCGTCGTATGGAGAATATAGTCGCTATTGATGCGAAAGTGAATCAGTTCCACACCGACGCACTCTACGGATATTTCGCAAGGTTGCACTGCGAATGGGAAAAAAAGCTTCGCCGAATGAAACCTCCGGCATCGTGATACAAGAAGTCAATATTTGAACTTCTGGGCGGAATGTTTCCCGCAGGCAAGTTTCTACAGTACTGTGAATCACAAGTTCCATTCGGCAAAAAAGAGGGTGAAATGTGCAGTGCTTGTATTCGTCTCTTAGCTAAAAAAAATTAAATATACTTTGCATTTTACCTCGATTGGCGTAAACATGACGGCCGCATCGTTATATTTGCACTCTTTAAAAACTTTAAAACATGCGATCATGTATTCGTTTTACCACTGCAGCGAGCTTCTCGTACGTCAAGTTTTTTTTTTCATCCACAAAAATGGAATTACATTCCTTGCACTGAAAAGAACTAAAATATAGATTTGGAAATGGCTTTTTGTATACCAGGAAAATAGCCATTTCATTGCAACTAATGACCTCAAACGCGTTTGTGTTAACCGCTGGACTGGACATTATCTTTCGCCTGTAATAAAGGGCTCAGCGGGATTTTGAAAACAGTGCTTCAATATCGGAGTTAAAACAGTGGCGGTTGTCCAAATTTAGAAAGAAAATTGTTCGAAAAGGGGAAGGTTCATTAGGGAAGAAAGAATGAAGTGAAGCAAATGTTTTTTTTTTAAGTAGTAAAATGCTACAATTTGAGACAACGATACAGAAATAACAAGACAGGCTGAGCGCTGAAGTCGGACTATTTTTTTTTTCAAGCAGACACATGCAACGTTTATACAAAATGAAGGTACTGTGACCAACCAGCCCCGCAAAGTGTTTTGTTCAGTGAGCCGTAGACGCAGGAAAGCAAATTGGTTGGAAAGTTTCGCCAACACAATTTCATTGAAGTGGGCTTTGACAAAAGTGTCAGCGATGATCCATGGCTAGAGAAGACAACAGCAGGGTCCTCAGAGCTGTTAATATCAAATGGCCGAACAAGTGCTTAATGTGCTGGACAAGTGACTTCTCTAGACCAATGGAGCAGTGCGCTGGTGCAAAAGCCAAGTCCCACTTTATTGCATCTGCTTTGTTGCGACCACCCTGCTTGTGCTTTTATAATTTGTGTAGCTATGTGGTGGCTGTTCAATGCAAGGATTAACCGCTACCGGCGTTGATAATCTAATGCAATACAATTTTTAAAATGACAGCCGAAATTTCTCGGTCATTGAGCCGATAGCGATCACATTTCTGCACATCTAATAATTGCTATGGATGCCCTGACGCCCCACTACAGTTTTCTAATCACAACAACAAACCTAAGAGCTAAAATTAAGATGTGAATTACCAGATTGTAGTTAATTACCCCAGAAATGAACTTATCTCACATGTTTTATATTTCATCGCCATTTTATTTGAAAACCTTTCTTTCAAAAACTGACGCCTTCCCTCGAATACCCTATGTAGTAGTACCAAAACTAGTCGCATCAATAGTAGTTAAAAAGAAGTAGTAGCTGCAGTTGTATTGTTAGCAAAAAAAAGAATTGAAATTTTGAGCAGAAATGCCTCCTAGAGCTTGAGTGATAATTCCAGTAAGAGTAAAAGCAGCGTATGTAGTTGAACTAGCACAGCATATTGTTAGTGTCAACCAAATCACATCAAACTTTCGTGATTCTGTCGTAGCTCTTATACCCACCGCTTTGGGACGTTGCAGCGTTTAGCTCTTCGCAAGTGGCAATTTCCTTCTGATCGTAAAGACCCACTAAGAGCACTTAATCTCTTAGCATCCAAAGAAATGGTCTTTGCGCACTAATGTAACATTAGTATCTAGACTAACTGACTAAGAGACATCATTGGCAAACAACCCAGAAAAACGCGATGGGCTAGGGACATCAAGACACACCGCTCTTGTGCAGCGTCATTCTGTCCCCGGACCACCATATGTCACCATCTGATTATCCACAGCTCTCTGTGATAAGAAATGACTGCCATGCCTCAACTGACCTCTCAGTATTCCGCTAGTGGCTTAGAACTGCTTTTCAAGAGAGTCACGTAATCACCTCATCTTTGTTGATTACGTCGATGGGACAGCACATACTTAATCACGAATACGATGCTGGCCGTTATAAAATTCCTGGCCTTCCTGTGTTCCTCTCGGTCTTTTTCGAGAACAGGGAAAAGCAAAAAAGGGCTTAAGAACCCCCACAGAAAGTGATTACCAGGTTGCCATCGAACCGGAAGCACATCATGGGAACGTCGTAAAGAAGGGAGGATTAAGTGAAGGCAAGTCACACAATGCCGGAAGCTTGGCAAATTTTGTTCTGAACATTGTGTTTGCTTCCCGCCGCAGTTTCTCGGGAAGGGGGTAGCAACGACATGCGCACTGGTTTCTACCGCAACTCTTCCGTAGCTCAAGTGTCATGTGGGCGCTGTGGGCAGTGTATTTGAGAAGGGTGTGCCTGGTAAGCTTTAGCTGTCTCCTGTGGCTATAAAGACGAATGCGATAATGTTTACAGCAGAAGATAGAGTGCAAACAAAAGTCTTTGAGCGTTGAGGATCCCCTTTGAAGAAGCAAACTTATCTTGTGCAGATGACGCCTCTTAATTGCTTGGCGATTCCGAGGCGGCGAAGCAAAGAAGAGCATAAACATGTTTAACAAAATGTATTGTGAAAAAGATAGAGGCGGTGGCAGCAGTTCATTCAAGTATCCGCTGTTTACACAGTGGTTGAGGATTTGGCCCGGAGCAAGACGATGTAGTGAGCCCAGGATTTGTAGACATGAGACAAGTTACTTTCATCTGCCGTTTATCCAGCTTTAGAGGATAGTCGGCTCACACAGCTTTCCTTTACACCTTTCTCTGCGCTAGATCTAGGAAGGGTGTATTATTTCCCAGTAAACTGCAGAAAAAAGCTGGAAATGCCCAAGAACTCGTGCTCAAGCTCCCCGCAATGGGTGTCTCTCATAATCTGTCTCTTTGGCTCGTTAAACTTCGTAAATGAAATAAACTTATAGTTTAGTGCTCCCATTTCTGATCTTTTCCGACTTATGGCAGGTTAAGGTTTCTGAGAATACACTCTTCGCACGAAGAAGGTCGAGCTTGTACAATGCGATGAAAAGAGACTGCAAGAGTCTTAAAGCAGATATTGCTCTGAACTTCGCAATTTTTCATTATTATAGGAGATGCAACTAAAATCATTTCCGAAAATCAGATACAGATTCTGCACAGAATCAATGTGAAGGAAAAGTTTACTATGAGGCTGCTAAAGATTACCGTGTAGTACACACAACCTTTCATGTCTAAACGCAGCCTTCCAGAAAGTACGAAAAATGGTCGCACGTCCAATTTGAAACGTCTGATGCAGAAGCTTGTTGAAGGCTAATAATCTTTGAGCGTAGTGCTTTCTAACGTGTTCCATTTTCCGTATAGGCACTTCATTTGAATCGCAGCAGCATCGAAGAAAAAAGAAAAACTCTGTGAAAGATTAATTTTTTGCCACATTACGTTTAAATGGGCATTGGGCTCATAGGGCGCATAATTACGCTTGCATGCAACTTGAAAAAGTGTTCTGCGTTTGATCTCAGCTCACTTCTAGCTTGCGCATAGCAGCCTACCGGTAGGCTACATGCATTCTTAACTCAGGACGACTTTTGCACACCGAAGCAAAAAAGTTGGGCCGAACCTTCCGGAAGTTTATCCGACAGTTCGAAAAAGACTAAAAGAACTGCTGACGTGCAGCCTTTATTTGGCTCCTTTGTGGGCTCGGCTAATTACAGGAAGCTTAACTTCTTGCGCTTTCGAAACGGAACGTTCTTAGAATTGCTGAGTTCAGCTGAACAATGTTTCTATAGCAACCGAGTTTTCCTGCCTTTTTAGTCGACTATTTTAGAAATGCACCGTCATCTAGAAAGAAAAGGCAGCACATTTATTCAGTTTTAAGTACGCTATTCGTGTAGGGTGTACTCGTCGACTAGAGGGCATTCCAACCTTCAGGATTTTTCGAGTGAAAAATTTCTACCTGGAACTGCGCAGTTAAGGAGACTGGTATTATCAACATGCCTTTAGCAATTTTTTAGGGCTCGCCGTTGCCAGAGTTGCTGTGAACTCACCCTCTTTCTCTCTCACCCGTGAGGAGAACAACGAAAAAGTTGAGGCGCCTAATACTACGGCCAATGAAGAGGCGAGAAGAACGAATGAAGAGGCAGGAGGTCTCTGACAATCTCAACTCTGTTACCTCCTTGTGTGCTCTTTAACTCTTTATAGGAGAGCATATATTTGCTGCAAAATTTCTGAAAATTTTTTTTACTGCACAAGGTGATAAGGTATATGGAAACGCTTCCCAACAAATTCCACAATTGTATTACACTTAGTTAACTCGAAAAAGTGGGACATATTTGCAAAGTTGGCACTTAGTTTTGTAAAACTAAATGGGACGTATTTGTCCCATTGACCTACATGAGTTTCTTCACAGAATTAGTGTTCTGCTTATCATTCCATGAACCTGTTCGCACTTGTTCGTTTTTCGGTGAACTTCGCACTAGTTATCCCTTCGATGAACACCAACGGCATCTGTGCCTTTGTTCTACTTTCACAGGGTTGTGTTCTTTGCCGATGAGCCGAACTTCACCTGAGACGCCAAATATTTTTTACCATATTTCTAGCCCTCAATGTTTGTTGGGGAGGGCTTGTTCGGGGAGGCTTCTTGGAAGGCGTTTCTCAATATTTGGCTATTGACAATTTGGCGCCACAGAGCAAACTGCAGATACATTATTTGAGAATTAGCATTCGATATTCAGTCGTTAAATGCCCAAATATCTTCAGCATGGTAAAGAAAAGTGCTTTCGCCTTATTATTTGTCATGTGATATCATTGTAGCAAGTTCAAGTGGGAATCTAGAGTTGTTGCTCTCTATGCAGAAAAAAAGCATCACTCACCGGGCATTTCTATCTTCTGCATTTGCCAGATCAAATATAGCCTAAAACTTGCAACGCGCACGAAAAAAAGAACGAAGTTTCAAGGCAGTGACTCGCTACCTCATCTAGTGGACGCCGATGAAACCATTTTTAAACAAACCATTGAAACCTTAATATATGTGGGAAGCACAGCAAAAGTGGGACTCCACGTCCCACAGTCTCCTACGGGCCTTTTAGTATGGGGAACAAAGTGGGACGCATGGTTCCTATTCTCCCACAAACGGTTTTAATAACCATATAACATGTATTGAAGTGTCAATAAACGCCAAACCTCGAGGGCGAGATGTGTTCCGCTAAACGTAGAGCAGTGAGAGCGCTAATGCTCATGCTTGCAGATTACAGGTTTATGTCAAAATAATTTTCACACTGTTCAGAGCTTCCTATGTTCCAGGAAAAAATAACTACAAGGTACTAATAGGACATAAAATTAAGAGAAGGTACTAGACCTATTACGCGGCGCATACTTGTCCAACTCGGAAACTGAAAAAGTACATGGATATCTTCGAACAAAAATAAGATAATTGTTATGAAAATTTTGTTGTAATTTACATGCTACGCGACGGTGGTGTGAGCATTTTTTCGAGCTGTTGGCGTTGTCTGGAGTCGCTGTTACTTTATAAGAAATAATGTATCCTACGCCACACCTCAAATTATACCAATGGCAAAAATTAAAACTGACCCCGAGTACCCAGAAGTCTATTGGTGGAGTTTAAATGCCGGGATCTTTGGAAGCAAGCACAGACACAAGTATTCCTCTCAATAGGCGTTAAGGAATATTCAAAAAGGTTATTGGTATCATGATCGCGATCCCGGATGTGGCGCAACAAGTACAATTACATACCCAGATTTCTCAAATGCAGGAGAGCATGCTTCGAGGCCGCGATATTTTTCCTTTTCATTTAACACTTCTTCGGGAAGATTATATGGATCGATCATGTCGCCTATTCAGTTTATCTGCGTACGACAGCACTCTCCACTCAGCTCTCTTCGATCCTCAAACTGCAATCTACACATCTAACGCGAACACAAACGCAAAGTGAAATCTCGAATCTAATCTCAGCACTGTCTACAAAGTTGCGACGGTTGCACCCATATGCATCTTAAACTGCTCCAGAATACGTCGTCATTCCACGCTCTCGGCGAACGAAAACAACAGAATAGAGACAAAATAAATGCTCACTTGTCTCAAACGGAGCAGAGATGCGACGTCATCAAACAAGGAGCGGTCATCCCTATTAAAATGACGTCGATTATGCTCGGCGACAACGTTTCTTGGCAGTGAAGAGAAAACCACATGGGTGAAGTGTCTGTAAATTTCATTTCATTTACAGTTCGTAGCACTTTGCTCACTGCGCGGTTCCTTCATTCCATCATTAAGAGTCACTGGATAACGGTGACTCGACATCACTAGTGCAGTTGGCGCCACCTATGAAAGACTCTTGTAGCCACGCGTGCGTAAAGAACTCGTAATTATAAAAAAGTTTAATGACTCCTTAGC
This sequence comes from Amblyomma americanum, assembly GCA_030143305.2. Taxonomy (NCBI): domain Eukaryota; kingdom Metazoa; phylum Arthropoda; class Arachnida; order Ixodida; family Ixodidae; genus Amblyomma; species Amblyomma americanum. The sequence goes on along the minus strand of JARKHS020004513.1, from coordinate 86,566 downwards.
ATAAAAAATGTGTGATTATTTTACTGATATGTTATAAATAGCACGTGTTACTTGAAGCTTGAGAGGACACTTAAGCTTCGCCTTACGGGTATGACGCGACAGCGTTATTGGGTCCGTTCAGTGGCCTGGGGTCCTATTTACGTAGCACTTTGCAAACTCCGTCATTCTCTATGCTACATTCATAGATCGCGGGGAGTCCTCATAGAACTCCTGGCACAGTGGTTCAGCAGTTATGCGATGTCCCACTGTCTCAGAATGGTCGAGAGGAAGAAAAGTTTATGTTTTTGCCTTCACCACAATGAGGAAAGCACCGTAAGTGTAATCAGGGGATATTTCTCCTGTTCTCAGGAAGCTTACGAGCAAAAAAAAAAAAAACAAAAGATTGCTGATCCAGGAGGCGGCGCAAAATTGTGCCTTTGGGCAGTTTCGTCTCTTATAGGAATGCGAGCGACGCTTTATCTATATCGTCACGGAATTCCATCACTGAGAAGAATGTGATCAGAGATGAAGTGGGACTAAAGCTTCAAATGCGGTTGTCTTGCGCGCCGCTGTGGCATGACGCATAACATTGCGGGGAAGAGGCGATCACGGGCGCCATCACCAGGACAACGAGCTGTTCCCCCATTCTCCTGCAGCAATCAGCGTGATCTGCGGTAATCTTGCGATGCGCGAGTGCATTGTGAATCTACAGAGCTGCTCAGAAGGTAGATGCGCGAGAAAAAAGGAAGATGAAGGAATATGCAGCATTTCAGCAACAATGGAAATATTACGACAGCTAGGCACGACGTCAAAACAATATACAAATAGGGATCTGGACGAGATGAGTGAAGGGTGGTGGCTTCCCGAGCAAGTCTACTGAAAACAGCGAGGATTGGAAAGCGAGATAAGAACAGAGGCACTCATGAACTCCTGAACCTATGCACTCCTGAACAGTGTCATTATGAGGTGACGTTCACCTCAACAACCCTAATCTAAAGGGGCGGAGTAATGAGGGAACCACAAAGAGGACGGAATGTACGATTTTACGAACAGAAAGAACGGTACTTTAAAATAGTTAGATCTTGGTCAGTTGCAAGTTAGCGCTCGTGTTTGTCTTTCGTTCTTTCTGTGTCCTGTCCTGTTAGCGCGAAAATAAAAATATGTATACTTTGTCGGAAAAGACGCTCACGATTTAACTATAGTTCTCGCAAAATATCGGATATATTTCTTCGCTATCTGCGCGATGCGTGTTGCGACGACGGCAAAGCTATAAAAGTTGTGTTCTATTCGAAAGATAGGAACGCAGCCAATCGATGCTTTCTGTGTTTATCAAGCACTTACGGAAAATTCTTGATTGCGACTTCTCTTAATCGTCTTTCTCCTTCACGTGTTGGCGGGGGTTGAAGTCTTGGTGTTTTGTTCTAGTGACAGGTTTTCAGGAAATGACAGAAACAAAATGAACAAAACTAAAGGTAACGTTTTCTCCGGTATTCCTTCACTATTTATTGGAACTCTCCCTTTGATGAACATATAGGTGTTCTAGCGGTAAAGGTAATTGCAAGGACTTTTTAAACCAAATGCGCTGAATTAGTTGCGCACGGTTTAGCTGCGGAAAAGGTGGATAAAACTTGTAGACTATGCCGTGGAGGAGGTCACCCTAATTGATTTTTCATTCTTCCGTACGAAAAGTTCAGCCTCTCGGGGATGAACTGCGGTGCCTCAACCATTATTCACTTAGGCCCCAACCGTTCTACTCAGAATTATTACTTAGAACGCAACTCGTCATCCGGAGCGAGAAAAGCAGGGGTTCAAGGTTCATCCGAAAGAAGCAACAGCTGAAAAAAATTTTTATGCCCGCGTAGGATGTCCAATCGTTGTCTCGTCGATGGGGAGTCTATGCTCTACCCACAAAACAATCTTTTTTCATCAGAATGATATTTATGACAGTGGTACAATGTTCTATACAGACTAAGCAATTTCGTTTTTTTTTTTTTTTGGAATGAGCATCAAACTTGCTGAACGGCCAAATGCCTTGCATACAGGAGCAGAATTTCGCTTCGCTGACACACCTTGCAATGCCTTCATACAACGCGCTCCACCCGCACCTCGAAATTCTAATAAACATGTAAACGTGCCAAAGAACGGCCATCCATTCAGACGGAAGATTCTGCGCAGCATAAACTGCCCGCATCAAGGTGCACCGTTCTCAGAACACAGATTTAGATTAATGAGACTGTTAAGCGAGACAATCAATCATCAGGCTCTTCCTTGAGGCAAAAAGTTGGATCGCCACTAACAGATCACACGTAATCCCGCTGTCTTTCAGCGCACGCAAGAATCTTACCCATCACGTGAGGTCTCGTTGTCCTCTTTTATGGTCTATTGTAGCATAACAAAAAAAAACACTGCATGCCAACTTTAGGCTTAGGCCAGTCTCTTTGCAATCTGTGATTTATTTCCGCAACTTTTATTTACCTAGAGCACCGCATTTCTGAGCTACACTAATCCTAATTTTCGCTAAATTTTTCTGGACAATTTTTCAGATCATTCCAGGGGCTTACAAAGACTAAGGACAAAAATAAGACAAGCCAATTGTTCCGGGACCAGAAATACCATTCGCCTTGATTATAACAAAAAAAATACTTTCTGCCTACTTCTGCATGTGACCGTGCCTTTAGTTTGTCATTCTGTGGACTTAACAGGGTGCAAATGTTCGACTAGCAGATCACTGAATAGATATTTAAATTTAATGGGGCGGCATTTAGGAGATTTACATTGGCACGCTGGGTTGTTCTCATCGCTCACTTGACGAGCGCTACCCTTGTGCAGGCATCATAATCGTCCAAACGTTTAAAATTCACAGCTATTAACAAAATCAGAAGAGTAGTCACTGATTTGCTGCCTCAAAAATTTGCCCTCCACTTCTGTGCCTATAAATCTTGAGGCAACATCTGCAGCCAGTTTTCATAAGATACTCAGGGCAGCACGAGTGTTATTCTTAAGTTTTCGCAGCTTGCAGAAAGGTAAAGGTCACCTAGAAATTATACTGCAAGGAATTAATACCTTCTCGTCGTCGCCTGCATAAATGTGCAACAAAATACACATGACAACAATTACCGCATCTTAAACTGCTTTTCCAAATTTCCTTGCTCCCAACACAAGCCATCGACCCACTTGTGCTCTTGTTTAAACAGCATTACGGATAAAATGTTTGGATCTGCGTCCCTCCCCCCCACATTTCCAGCTACAAGTCCTCAAAACAATGATTCGGTCAAATGATTCGGGTGATTGCTTGTTCTTGTTTATGGCTTCGAGAGATTAGCAGCAATTCAGTGATAGAGTCGTCGCCAGCGCCACTCGCTTTAGTGTTCAGCAGCAAAGCAAGGGGCAAAGCTTTAATGCGCCTGCTCTTTTAAGCTTAGCAGGAGACGTTGCGTCGCGCTCTTTCATGTGTATCGAAGATGTCACAAGGTTTTGTTTGTTTTTTTCTCCTTTGGCTTCAGAAGCACGGGGTCATGGATCCGCTTGGCGCACGCCATGTCATTATTTTCCTGGTCTTAGCTGTTCAACCGCTTCTTTAGTCCTTTATCGAGTTCTAATGTTAGAGTGTTAAAGGCCTCATTCCCCAGAAAATCCAGTGTCGGCGTTGTGAACCAACAATTACGGGCATGACTCTGGCAGGTGGTCCGCAAAGAGCAATCTAGGAGGCACGTGGGCCACCTAGGTCATGTGACCTTGCGGTGTCATCACCAGCAGCCCGCTGGATAGAGAGCAGAATGTCCACGGGGGCAGGCGGCAGCTAAATTAATGATTGGTTGGTCGGGAAGATTAACCTGGGTCGTATAAGGCCCACCGCTGGGAGCACCTGCCATCGCAGGGCAGTGAAGCATCGCTTAACTCGCTACACGGCTGCGCCAGAAGAGATATGAAAACTCACAGGGATCTATGAATGTAAAGAGGAGGATGACCTCGTGCAGATATGGGAATTTACCCATTACGCTATCGTGTCATATAGTTAAGGCAGAGCTTGAGTGTCCCATCCAATTTTTCTTGTTACTTATTCATCTCTCTCTGTTGTGCACAGTGCCCAACAATACAGCGAGGAGCTGTGGTTCACTCTGTCAGTTATAGCCAAATATAATGTGCCTCCATCAACGCGTTCAACAGTAGTTCTAGCTTAGAGACTCCTAAAGCCTTTGTCCTCGACTCTTAAACCAGTGGCATGTGATCGCTTTGATGGTCGAGGAACTTCAGGCAAGCCTTTCAATGTTGCAATGGTAGTGTATGGGAGGTAAGTCTGCCATTTTAAACAGCAACCTGAGGCGGTGTCTTGACGCGTCACATAACTGCAGTTACCAAAGCGTCGCAATTTAGGAAGATTTGGTGGTATCGGTAAGAGTGCTGCATTATTGGCTATAGAAGCGCGCAGTAAATCATGCATCAATAAACAAAAATTTTCGGCGCGCTCTTGTCACCGGAAGAGTACAATGTGACAGCATTACAAGCAGCGTTGCTGCAACACGTTTCTTTCTATGTGTCAGTTCTTTCACCACATCGCAACGTGGTCACTATCATTGTATCTTTATTGGTGCACTCATGATCATGCCCTGAGTAAATCCTCGTGCAGTTCCTTTTCATACGTCTCTTTTGTGTCTTCGTCCATGTCTGTGGCTAAGATGCCGACGACACATTCCACCCTACCTGCTCCAACCTGCTTGCCTTGCCCCTGGGCGAGACCAGCGCAGTGGTCACGTGATCTTGTGACTTCATTAGCATCATCTTCTTGGTCATCGATTTGGTTATAAAAACGTCGGTCTTGATAGGCCTTCAAAACATTTAATATGCCTAGCCTGAGTGCGGAGCAGTGTCAAGATCGAAATAAGAAACTGCAGAACTAAAATTTTCTGTTGCTGCCTTCGTGAAACTTATTGATAGAATATAGGCGGCGCAAGCACCAGTGGCTGACCGAATTGCCAATTCTCGTTTTTCGAAATGAGCGGGCACTGTGCACAGTGTCATCATTTACGGTTGCACTGAACTGGTGTTGGGGTTCACTGTCCCCGAAAACAGCACAACTGTGAATTAAGTTTTTCACAATCGGTGGATAGCAGTCACTCATAGCACAACTGAAGTGTCCGCTGAATTTTCGGTAGGCGTTTTTATTATCTAGTGGCTCTTATTATCTTCCTTCACGCACATCATCATGCACAATGAAGAACTGTGCCTCGGTGTCTCTTCGTATTCTTGCATTAAAGATACTGTCGCTGATAGTCCGTCGACATCAACTGAGAGCCGCTAATGTAGAGTTCAAGTCTCCATCTTAAGAAAACAGACCGAGCCACTTCACGACTGCTTTACAAAGATCAAATAGCACACACGGGTTAAAAAAGCGAAACAACAGTGTTCTTTGTGGGAGATCGCAATTTTCTTCATTATTCTATAAGAATTTCAGCGTCCAGTAAATAAAACAGGCCACGTTAGCTAGAACTAATATCCTGCGCGGGTAAACATACGAAGATATACCAGGTGTTAGAAGGGAATAATTCTGCGAAATATGGTTTTTGAGGTAAAGAAGAGATTTTTGCGGCCTAGTAATAACACTATTGGCAGATGTCTATAAACTTGCGAATCATGTTAACTAATCAAGTGACTAACTCAATTAGAGAAGCTAAGTTTTAACTATTACTGACAGGCACCCGATTGCAGTTAGATTAGTAGCCGGCTGTTACTATTCGTCTTCCCAGTTTTCAAAATTTACAAAACGCGACTGCCCCCACTGCTGAGGCTCAAATTTTGGGCGATTTCTCACGCCATTCGAAAACAGGGCGCCTGCGGGGGGGGGGGCACGCGACATCAATTAAATTGCGACACTCCGTGAGGCACGTACCAGGTCAAAATCTCCTCCCCACCAGTGCTGGAACGCCGAACAGGGGAGGAAAAGGAAGCACGGCAGGCCGGGCGGGGCACAGATTGTCTCGTGTAACTCTTAATAGATACTGTTTTCGAATGCAAATTCTCAAGGCGCTGCTAGAGGCATTAAAATTGGAAACAAAAAATGCTCGCCGTGCCTCTTACTCAGTACCGCCCAGCAGAACCAGCCCTTCCACAATACCCCGCACGGGCAAACACACTATGATCAGAAACAGAGGTGTAAACTGTATATGGTGTTATGCTCACGTCAACAACTTGAGAAGTAAAGCACACACCTCTACATCTGTATTGACATGCCTTGCTGCACAGTTTTCGTGAGGATATATTTTTTCACATAACTAATCACGCATTTCATACGTCTGCGTGATTCCATTTGGAATTCAGACAAACAAAAAATGGATAAGTGAAAGTTGGAGCAACAACTATGTTTTGTGTGGTTTACTCTCTTCCTAAACACGCAAATTAATAAGTTTGTGTTCTGAATAAACCCCTGCAGAGCAAATTATACCGATCTCTTTCAATAATCACGCATAGAGAAAGTTTTGATTCGACGGTGCGCTGCTTATTATTTAAATTAGAAAGGCAGGTTTGTCATTTTGTGGCTGTTTCAATGTAGCTCACAACAAAAATTCGCGCTTTATCAACAATTACTATATAAAAAATATATATCATTCGCTAAAAAGGAACGTTAATGTTCCGTCCACGGACGCGCCCGAAGGTGGAAAAACCTAGCTTGCATTCCAACGTCTATGCGCCTACTGGCGCTCAATGTAATATTTAGATGTAAACGCGTTTTTTTTTCGTACAGGCCCACAGATGGCTCTCAAAGCCTGAAGAAAAAAACATCAGTGTAAATGTGTCTCAGTAAAATGCCTAAAAAACAAAAACTAGGCACCCCGTCATCTCCAGTTTGCCTACACGTTTCTTAATAAAAAAATCAATAGTTCTTTGAAATATGTCCGAGCGGAGGGAACAATGGTTACGTTTCGTTCAAGGCTAACTTTTCTGAAGAACCCCTACAACCAAGTCTTCGCATGAAGGCTTCTACTGCAGGCCTAATGCGCATTGTGCACCAGCCTGAGTTTGACAAAGCGGAAAAGCGATAGAAAGATGCTCCGCTCTACATATTAAACTCCACGACGGGACGTGGTTTGAAAGAGGTCTCAGAAAAAGGCCCTGGCTTCAAGACGGCGCGAAATTTACGGTTTCACACACTGGGCGATATAATGGATGTTGTTGAGGCCTATACTCTCTCGTAAGCCTGGTCTCAAGAACTGGTGACTAGAAAGAAAAACGAGACTATCAATAAAAGCTTGTCGTTTGCGATAAGCGTTTTTTTTTCGTAGATCTTGTGAGAGACACAGAGTCGAGCTCGATTGTAGCCCTAAAGGATATTAATTGTTGCACAGCGGCTCATTTTCTGCATATTTATTAGCCTTTCAACTTGGTGAACAATTTTAGTTAGCTGAAAACCGCCAATTACAGAGAAATCGCAGGGACTGAAAAACCCTGCATGGAGAACCCACCGCTGACATTTCTTTAGCTATACAGGAAAAGATGAGATAATGAACAAAATTCTACTTACATAATATATATTATTATTACACAGTGGGAACAAAATTATGGTGAAAATGTTTGGGACGGTGAACTACATTATTACAATATTACGCGTCATAGCTGTGCTGAAAGCTACAGAGCACGCAATTCTGGAGGCAATCCACTTGAAGTTATTTGTAAAGTAAGTGTCATTGTTTTTACAATATAGATACGGTCTACAGGATTGCATACCTTTTATGGAAAATCTATGCGGTTTAGTTGAAAAACTAAGCTTTGCAGATGGCGTGAAACGACCCGATATATGGGCATTTATGAGCAATGACCAAGCGGCTCAATCTTATACACGGCCTTACTTTTCATTTATGGGTACAAACTGTGCTCTTACGAAATAGCAAGGTACCTCTCGGAATTCGAGAATGTGAAAGCGTTTCTCCTAAAGAAGAAGGAATAAAACCATGTGTGAGCTCTCTCGAGGAACTTAAAAGGAAGTCTTAAAAATAGTTGCTCCACACTCACCCCCAACTGCGGACCAACTCGCACACTCAGTGAGTAACAAATGTGGATTGCATTCCAATTCATAAAGAGGCAGGCAAACCGGACAGAGAGGCGGCGATTAAAAAAAAAAGGAATCATGAATAGAAGCACACCATGCGATCGCTTTCTGAAGGCGATGTCATGAGTACTGAATGCATCGACGTTGCGCAACTCTTTCTTCACAATGTAAGAAGCAAAGATTACTTCCACATGGTAAAAATGACACTTGCAGAGCTATTTGTTATAATACTACCTTTCTATTATTGTATTATTCTCATATTTAAATATGACATTTACCTTTTGTAGTAATCGTCGCTCATTCTAACACTCGGAACAAAAACCCTCCTACGTGTCTCAAAAATGATGGCAAAAAGCTGAAATAAAATTTTTACTGTTTTTATTCGCATCTTGTTTTACATTTAGAGCGCGGTGCCTGTTGTTCGTGTTGTGTATGGTTTGCATGAATATTTTCTTTCTTACCAAGTGCTAAGAAGGCCGTTGAACCCGGCATAAAGCGACAAAGGCCCATTAGGATAACGACAGCATCTCCGACTGAAGCCGATTACAAAGCTGCGTTCTCCAGCACGGCGTTTCGAGCAGCATTGAGAATAACATGGAAGCTTAATGACAGTCTCCGATTGTTTTTGCACTCGTCTTCGTTCCTGCAAAAAATTCAGCATAAACAGAACGCATACGAAGTATGGGAAAGTCCGAACGCATTCCATAAATGATTGCTCGTCGATGCAGAGCTGGCTTGCGAGGCCATTTGCAGTTTCAGCCATTATAATATGCTCAGTGAAAGCTGCGTGATGGTGGAAGCAACGATGCAGATGAGCGTCGTCAGTAAATGTGTCTTCGTCATTGAGTTCGTCTTTTGAGGGTCAATGCCTGACGCCAGGGACACGAGAGGGGACACGCGCATCAGACGGACTACGCGCTCGTATCTCTCATGAAAAGGGCAAGAAATGGCCAGCCGACCGACCGGTTGCCCATAACCTTCATACCTCTTTCATATGCGACGGAAAAACAGGCTATAGCAGGCCCTGCAGCGACACGAGCATTACGACGTGCTAAAAACTTTCTAAAGCCAGCAACAAGTCTATCGGCCTCGCGCGCTTTCTGCAGCGAAATGCATGGTCAGTAAGCGTCGACGTCACGACCCGCAAATGCGTGCAGCCAAAAGAGCAGCAAAGAGGGTTCAGTGTAAAAACGCTGCGGTTCGTAGCTCCGGAGCTCTAGAGAGGCTACTTCATCATCAAGACGCAGCAGTGCTGCCATACAATCGACAAAAGGAGGCGTAGAGGCAAGCGAAAGCCGGAAGAGCTACTACGGTGCTTCACAAGCTACTCCATAATACAGATTTGTTTTCAGTTGCTCTGCGTGATATTTCCTAAAACTCCGACCTCCAGGTTCTGCGATCGGGTTGCTACTGTATGCGGGAAGGGGATTTTTAGAATTTTTACTTCACTACAGTTGTGTTGAGCAAAAGCTTCGCTAATTTCCCGTTACATGGCCGCAACTGTGGCGTAATTTTCTTCCAAACTATACGCGCTATGTTAACGTAAGTTGACCATTTCTGTCATTTTAATTTATTAGCGGGAACAGCGCGACAACGCAAAAAATTTCTGTTTTTGCGCCGTAGATGAAGAAAAACAAAAAACGGTCCCAATGTCGCTGCGTCTTTTCCCGTATCACCGAAAGCAAAATTTTTTTATTCTTGTTCTGTTTCTATTCCTCACGCATCTAGAAAAAGTGAGCTGCCAAAAATACTTTAAAATCTGTCGCGTTGTTCAATTTAGGTGAAAACGCATTTTGTGCCTTGATTTTGATATTCTTGGATTCGGTGCAGTGCCTGACACCGAGAGGGAAGCTAAGGCGATACTGTATTGTAACTTATTGTGAATTTTCTAAATGATCACTTTTCTTTTATTTCGGCGATCACTAGTGCAAAGTGACAGACTATAAGGCTTACATACAGAAAACAATTGTATAAACTTCGTGGAGCTGTCTTTTATTGAGCAATACAACTTGCGTTGAGAAACCACCGAGCTTTGTTTGTTTCCAGTTTTCGATACAGGAACGCCATGCAGCCCGTGCCTGTCTTCAGGACCATGCCGTGATATTGTTTAGGTCAGAGGCAACGCGATCATTGGAGCTTATCGCATGCTAGTACAAGTGGTGATCTGGAAGCCGCGGTGGCTCAGTGGTTATGGCACTCAACTGCTGACCTGAACGACGCTGGCTCGATCCAGGCCGCTGCGGTCGCATTTCGATGGAGGCGAAATGCTAGAGCACCGTGTACTGTGCGATGTCAGTGCACGTTAACAAACCCCTGGTGGTCGAAATTTCCATAGTTATTCCCTACGGCGTCCCTAATAGTCTGAGTCGCTCCGGGACATTAAACCTGCATAAATCAAATCAACTCAGACCTGGTGGTCTGGCTCAGCGGTCGCAATCGCGAATGTCAAGAACCGTTCGTGTACGCACTATTACTCAAGAACTGTTCATGTATGTGAGCGGTATGGATTGTTCAGTATCTCACTATCGACACCAACAATATTTTTCTCAAAGATGCTATATACGAATAAAACAAATTATATCCTTTCAGAGTGTCTGAGACGGCTAATAGCTCCAGTTCACGACGAGGTAAATAAGTCGAGCTTCAGTGAGCCATGCAGTTTTGGAGCGTTGATTATTGAATACCCTCTCCCGAAGAGATTGACCTTTAGAAAGCTTTCGTTGCGCATTTCATGCGTATGTATGTGCACGTGATCATAAAGCCTATTGTCGAGATAAGAAGGATTATCAGCCGTTTTTCCTTTATTTTTCACAATAGCTTTGAAGCATGGTACCTCGTATGGCATTCCGAAGCTTTACTGCAAAATACTGGGGCGTTCTACAATACGTACTATTACCATGAAGGAATACAGATCAAGAACAGAGACTTGAGCGGATGTTTATATTTTCTGTATACATGCTTCCCGAAGTCCACACCCATGTGATGCACGAGCCGCCACACACTATCGGTCTAAAACTTCTTTTTTTAGGACTTCAGGAAGTCCTCCACTAGGAAAATCACTTCCTCGTCGTCCCGGAAATAATTCCAATACAGCGTCATCTTCATACAAGGAAAGAGGAAGAATTCAAATTGTGCGAGGCCGAGTGAGTATTGGGAATGGAACAGAATTTCGTATCATATGCAGGCCGCCCGTGTCACCGCCACCTGTGCTGAATCAGCTGGGGCATTGTCATAGAGTAGGCGGATGACTTTGGTAAGCTTTCCTCTGAGCTTCACCTTGGCTCTCCTCGGAGCTGCTTGAGAAACTTTCAATAATGCTTCACTGTAGCAGTATGGGTTTGGCGGGCATAATCTGCGAAAAGAGCCCCACAGCAGTCACAGAATACGCTTTACAAGACCTTGCCTGAAAACGGCACAGCCTTGGCATTTTTTGGCGCTGATGAGTTCACATGCCGCCTGTTTGCTTTTTAGTTTGATTTATGGGTCACAATATGACCCTAAACACTCCTCTAAGGAGATGAGGTGCTCAAAAAGTCATCAGAATTGTTCTCTCAGAGCTTGAATAGCTTTGTAACTGCTTTCTTCTGCAATTCTTTTTCCACTGGCGTCCGCAACCTCGAAACCCAGCGCACAGCAACCTTCGTCATATGCAGGTTGTTGTGAAGAATAGTGTGCACTGAGTCTGCGCTCAAGTTTAACAGCTCCGATATTTCTGCAACAGCTGTTCGACAGTCAGCGAGCACCAGAGCCTCCAGTTACGCAGCACGTTGCGGTTCACCATTGATCGATGGTCGGGAACTGCTTTCTTCTTCGTCCGGGCTCTTTTGATATCAATGGAATCCTCTGCGCCATTTTGAAACAGTGTTATAAGCTAGGGCATTGAAACCGCACACCACCACCAGTTCGGCATGAATCTTCTAGCCATCGTGTTATTTCAAATGCAGAAAGTGGATCACTGGGCGAGCTTCATTTTTATCTGTGGATGCTGTCATTATTTTTTGTCTCAGCGGCGTTTCGCGACACACTGCAGATCAGATCTTTAATATTCTGCAAAAATTAGAGACATGTCCACTCATTTTGCTTCCTACTGTGTACACCAGCTACAAATTTATGTTTGGCAATGTGAACTCAATGAACGCCCCTCGTAAATATGGCTTATTCAGTGTCCAAAGGTATTCGGCATTTCTCGAGAACTTTCATAATTCTGGCTGATAAAAATATGACGTAGCCCGTCCTCTCTTTGCACCTTCATTAATTTTGGAACGTGTGACTCGTAGGCAATGCGTGATAAAGCGAATTCCGAAATCCTGCCGCTATGGCAGAAATTAGCAAGCACTTGCAAGCATTCTTCAGCTCTATGCTATCTATCCTAACGCGTACAGTGGCACTTTCAAAATCAGCCAAAAAATGAATGAACGAGACTAAACCAAGGTTTCTTCATTTGTTTTAATAAATTCAACCAAACCGAAGTGCCCTCAAGTGAGCGCAGTTCAACATATGCCTCCTCGCTCTTCATTTTATCTAGACTGATTAAACGCCTGGCTCTTCCTTGAACCCTTTGCTGTGATATTTCGCATGCATGTCTTGCAAAATTTATGTCGTTCTCGGTTGGTAATTTGAGCATTTTATGTCATTACTGACCGCTATTAGCGCGTTCTTCGTCACCACCGACACACGTTAGTTAAGTAGGATCTGTGTGTAAACGCACCAATGTTTCCGCTCGATCTTCTTAGATTTCGTAAAGAAATTTCTGGCATTTTATTGAACTGCGAAAAGCAATTTTCCTTAATATCTAGCGGGAAAAATGTTTCCCCTCAATTGACATGGCATTAAATTTTACAGACTAATGCAAAACTAGGTCTGCGTAAAGAAATTATAGTAAAATGTTTCTTTGCTCTTTGCCGTAAAAATTTTTTGTGGACAATGCCCATATCTGATAAGTTTTTACCATGTGCCAAGACACTGCCAGCAAAAGGTTTTTATATTTTTGCAGTTTGTTTTTTGAGCTCGAAACGCTCCATTGTGGAACTTTTTTTCGAAATTCCACGCGATATTCGTGAGCAATATCAAACATTTCGCTGGCTCGCCATAACAAGTACTACATGCAGAAAAACGTTTATAGTAAAATTAAACTTAATAAATTTCAGAAAAAGTTGCCAAACTTGCCAAAGTGCATTGTGCGACGTATTCAGAACGAAATATTATACTGAAATGCTCACTGAAAAAATTGCAGAATGATATTTTTGTACTAGCTCATTTTATTGTAATTTGTTTAGGCAATTTTTATCGAGGTCTTTTTTGATTTAGTTAAGACAAAACTTTGTTAAGCTGTGAGCAGAAGTGCTGGTCATGGTTGCCCCGTGCTCTCATTTCACTTCAAAAGACAACCTTGGCGTTGTTCATACTGCTCTCTCTCCGTGCACTGATTTCCTCAGGCGTTGCACAATGCTGATCAAAATTAGAATCAAACAGAGTATTGGATGAAACGTTTTTAGCGTTTTTCAATGAGCGCCTCAGTATAATATTTTCATCTGAATACGCAGCACAATGCAGTGTTATGGAACTTCTGCATTTTTTTCCTGAACGTTATTCAGTTTGATTTTACTGTAAACATTTTTCACATATAGAATACATATTGCGGCGCGCGAGTGAAAAGTCGTGTGGACTCCTAAAAAAGTTCCAAAATGAAGCATTTCAGTGCGCCAGCAATTGTAGTGGCCATTTCCCGCATTTAGGACTTGTGTATGCGTTTCTTTGCCTCTTAGTTCGTCTGGCTGTTTTTGAAGCCGGCTTTGTGAAAATTGCTCACCTGCCAACCAAGTGGTGGGAAGGGACCTATGAATGTAGAGGATAACCAATTCCGCCCATTTGGACAAGGACCGATTGTCGCTATCCGAACAGCTTCCATGCGTAAACACTGAATCTGAACTCCGGAACTCAAGTGAAAACCGAATAGCGCACCTAGTTTGCATTTCGCCTAAGTACGCAAATCGACCATCACTTTTTAGCAAGAAAAATTGACTAAAAAAACATGCTAATTCTTGTACAGGCAATGACTTGACAAGTGATAAATAAAATGCAACTCGCATACACTGTACAGAAAAAATTTGAAGCGCAAAAAAAGCAATAAACATTCTATAATGAACTTTTTATGTAAAGCTTGTTTTGCACTAGACGGGAAAATGCAAATAACTGTCACGCGGCGCGACAGTTCAGATTTTTGTTCTAATAGAGAGACACGAAAATTACCTGCGCTCTTTCTTGCCGGAGAGACCCAGCAGATTGGAAGCGCGGGCGCTAAACATTCCTGACTAAAGCTTGGACGGCCAGGCCTGTTTAGCTTTTCAATATCTTTTTTTTTTGCTCATCATTGGGTGTACGGTCATCGCACCTTTAGAGACGTCAAGTAGTAATGACCTGTTCTTGAATCCTTGACCTTACGCATATATTTTTTCCACCTCAAAGAGGCACTATTTCTAGTAAGTTCTCTCCTGAGTCTTTCATCGAAGTCGTTGCCGACGCCAACTTTGTAAGCAATTCCCAAAAGACCAGAAAATATTTACCTTCTCAACCCGACGGTGTTAGTTCAGGAGCTATGATTCTAGTTGCTAGACCGAAATTTCATTCAGTTTCTGGCAACACCGCTGGCGGTCGTACTTTGATGCCGGTGAAATGCGAAAGCCACGCGTACTGAACCCTTCAGGGGCCAAGCAATAGAGTGCATTTCAGATTCCTCTAGTCTGCCTTATTAAACAGCCCGCCGTCAATATTCGCCGAGTAAATGTCCTCCAATAGCGTTTTTATTTGCCTACGAAAAAAATAAACCGTTAAAATAAAATAAAATAAACCAATAAATGGCATTGGTTCACACAGTTTCTCAGATATCTGCAGCAGACGTGCAAAGAGCTGTCTTTTCGGTCAGCCACTAATCGTCGTGTACGACCCCTAGTGGACGGCGACGGGGAAGTAAACGAAATCCTGTTTCTAGGCTCGAAACGCAACAGCTTTGGCACGAGACTGCATAAGTGCCGGGCCGTGTTCTGATAAGAAATTGAGACACGATTCTGCGCTTTCCAGAAATCGACGGAAAAAAATGCCAAAAAATCCTATGGCAGAATGAAATCAGTGTGAGTGTGATTCACTAAACGCTATATATATATAGGCGCAGTCCACATGTTTAAAAAACTCTTTTAACAACTTGGACCGTTCCTTTTTGGATTTTTTTCTGCGAAGGTGCATTTGTCGCCAGCTTATAACCTGCCTTAAATATTTTTTTTTGCTTTAAAGCAGTGTTGTATTTGAATAGTAGGCTTCATTTGGTCACAAACAACAATGAATGAAAAGGCCAAGGCAAACCACTAAACAAAGCAAAACCGCTGTGCAGGCGCAAAATAGGAACCTTAAACGACTTTCGAGCTCTATGTTGCGGAATAATAAATCAACAGCGTTCACTTCTGTACTTTCGATGCACTTGTTAGGCTTTGCGCAGCCTGAGAGCATCTAATTCATAAATTAGCTCCTACGAACCAGATGACATTCATCACTAGATTCTTACTGAACGCCTTCTGACGACGCAGTTAATTTGAAATTTTTACACAAGGAATATATCAGAAAATTATTTATTTCTATGTATGCTATTTCTTCGCTTCTAATCGAAATCATGGTCCGAGAAAGGCCCCAATAAAGGCCCGAGAGCCTGCAAAAATTAGGTTCATTCGCTTATTAATAATGAAAATAGCTTGTTCGCTTGCGGTCAACAATGTTTTGAAGCTTGCGTCAGCCGTCAACTCCATGTGTGCTCTATCTCAGAACATCACTTTCATGTTGATGGTTTTTGAAATTCGTGGACTGCTTTCACACCCAAGCAACCTCTAACCTGAGAAAGGCAGTGGTGGTAAATTGATAGAATCACGGCGAGAAAATAACATAAAAATTATCTCCTCTGCATCCAATTTCTGCTGTATTCTCAGTTCGCCTCTGTCCCTGTGCGGGTATAATTCAAGAACAATAAGCCTCGATGCAAGTCACCTATATTAAGACATACGCCTCAGTAGGCATCAGCAGACGAATGACCGCCATATTTTTAGACATATATACAGCCTATACTTCTAAAAAAATTGCTTCTGCTTTTGAAGAACCGGCAAAAAGCAGTCGCTTCACAATTCATCTCAGGCAAGATGCCACCCGACCTGACATCTTCGACCTGGCCAACAATGTTCAGCATGACTGCCAAAATTTCTGCGCACGCAAACTTGTGTTTTCATCACAGCATAAATTAAGAAATAAAGCAGCCATCGGCGCAACACTGCTGGGCACGTCTGAAAGAAAACTTTTGATTGATGAGTAACAAGGTGAAGTTGAGCAGAGGGTACTTGATAGCCGGTGTCACAGACATATATCATTTCTGTGTCAAGATAGTCAGACCAGCGAGCAACCTGCTCATCCGAGGGGCAAAGTCACGCACGAAGAGGCTTACGGAAGATACATGAGCTACGAATTGGCGAAACAAGAACACAGCAATACCGAGGAGTCGGCAGGTTTTGTAT
>JARKHS020004513.1:0-65000 GCA_030143305.2 Amblyomma americanum | reverse complement strand
GTAAGACCAAATGCCTTTCAATATAACTTCACTGTTGGCATGCTCCAAAAATGCAAACACGAAATCATGCCGAACAGAATCAAACACCTTCGCAACGTGAATATGAAGCCTGACTTTTCAGGCCGCAAGTGAGTGTTAGCAGCGTTAGAAAAACGCCAGAAGTAAGACTGAAAGAAGAGCAGAAAAGCGCAAAAATATTACCGTCTGTTGCGACAAGAAAGAGGGCATTTATTAATGATTCCGCAAAGCTTTCTGCGCATTTACGAAATGAAATAATTCGAAATGATAACTTTTCTTGAACTAAGATCTCATTTTGTTCTTCGCATTTTAAACATCTTCTAGTTTCATCTGACGCTGAGAGTACACCCGACGCTGGCTTTATGTGCTCTTCCAAACACTCTGCTTTTCTTCCGAATGCTCAAGGTATCATAAATTAATGCTGTGGTCTTGACTCCCAGTGTTGCCTTCCTCGGGTTTGCTAAATTGAAATTTAACAAAAAGAAAACGATACTTTGAATTTCAAGGGCGTCTCGATGCCTCTTCTCTTCATGAGTTTTGAATGGAGTAACCTTTAGTCCGCTCCGATTAGTCTAAGGACACTACCGGGAAGCAATATCAGTGAAGGCAGCGATATAATCTAGCGCACTCTCAGCGTATAGAGAACACAGCAGTGCGGCATCTTTACTGAAACGTTTCCTATGGTTGAAACTGGTCAAGAAGGCATAGCAATGGGCTTTGTCATATTGTAACGTGCTTCCACAGAACCTCGACGGAAGAAGCAGAAGATGAAGGACTGACCCGCGGAGAAAGAGGAAGAAAAAGGGAGAGCTGAAGGACGCTGCTAGGCTTCCTGCTTCCATCCTGCTTCGACCGGTCCCCTCTTTGAATAAACCCCCGCGCGTGCAAAGCACGTAACAATATATTTTGTGCAGCGCAAAATAACCAGCAGCTGTAGGGAGAAGTACGCCCAAGATGGCGGGCCGCTCTGCAAGTTCCTTTGTGAGAATTTAGCCAGTAGCTAACATGCCTATCGGGCTTCATTACGAACCAGAGGTGATTCCACATTTGTGATACCCATTCGTCGCATGCGCAGCCGCAACTCTCCTCCCGCACATATCTATTCTTGATAGACGACGAACGCGCGGCGATGGCCAAAGCTTAACCGAACAGCCGCGCTGTTGCGTCAACTTTCCTGCGCCTAAAAGTTAAAGGACACTTCGCAGCCTGATCACTGTCGGGGGTCTTACCATGAGCGCGCAAAGAGCATGGAGAGGAGAATCTCCAGCAATTTGCCAGTTAAATTCAAACTTGTCTTTTTATGTTCATCGTCTTGCTCCGGACCATCGTGGTATTTCACGCTTAAGGAAGAAGCCGTAAAAGTGCATTGCCTGGCAGCATCGAGGCTCTCTCTTTATCACCCGACATATTCCCTATGTCCTTTCTCTCAGCCTTATATGCCTGCCATATGAGATGACCTGCGCCCGGTCTACAGAAGAAAACTTATTGGTGGCTGCATTCAGTGTAGATAACCGAGTGGCCGGAAGGAAGCAGACCCCCCCCCCCTTTTTTTTTTATTTGTGCTGCGCAAGGAACTCTCGACCTAGCCTAATGTGAACTTCCCACTTTCTCTTTTTCGTTCCTTTCCATGGGGCACGTTTTCCTCAGCCTTGTATCCCCATAACAAGGCAAGAGGAGCAGAGTACCTGTCGGGAAGCGAGGGAGCAACAGCATGTTCGTCAAATGAAGAGAATTCTGCTCTACTCTGCCCTACGTACCAGGTGTGTTTAGAAGATCCATGAGAAAAGGAGCGCGAAAACAAGACGACGGACGAAGACAGAACACACAGCACGAGCGCTACGATACATGGTCACGCGATTTACAAGGTGCGGAGTGCCCCAGTGAGGCCAAACGCTCACAGTAGAACTCAATGTCAAAGCCTGCCGGTCTCCGTGTATGACAGAGTTAGCCGCCGTTTGTCAAGCGCATTCTGCTGTCATCTGTGCAAAAGGTGTCATTTCAGTGAAGTACAGCTATGAAATCTACTTCTGCCGCTCATAAAAGAAGTTAGGGAGACGTGCGTTAGTCAACAAACGCATATTGATGACGTTCCATTTTCAAAAAAGGCTATTTTTGAAAGAGGAAGTGAGAAACCGGTAGATAAAAACAGGAGATGACATTTAAGTTCCGCCTTAAGGATATGATGCGATAGCCTATTGAGTTAGGCTTTTCATTATGAGCAGTTTTACACCTTTGAAAGCATTTTTCATTTTATTGAATTGTTTCAAATATTTAATATATCAAAACACACTCTGATGGTCCTTAATTGGCCTCATCATGGATTTTCTTTTCATTCTAAGCATTTCGAATTATTTGAACCCCATTTATTTCAATTTTTTTTATTTTTTCATTTCCTTAAAATCATTTACAATGATTTCCATAGCTCGAAGAAGTATTAATAGCTGGGCGAGTTGGATGGGGCGCTGTACCACCCACAATGAAATTAACTCGTCATCGCCTATCCCACGCCAATCAATCATCATTTACTAGAACTGGGAATTACCATGATAAGATTTTTTTATGCAGCCCCCGAATATTTCTGACACCCAGTGCCGACTACTATTACGCCGCCGGCTTCGCGACCGAACTAGCTGCATACGCTGTCGCGTAATAGTTCCTTATATCGACAGGCCGGATATAATAGGAAAGAAAGCATATGCAAGGGCGGCTAAGGGCGACGTTGTATGATGAGGGTGACAAGTATGTTTGCTAGATGCGGCTGGTGCGAAACCAACGCTGGAGGTCGCCGTTGCGTGGTGGCCACCTAATCTAGCTGACGATGATAGTGATAACAGTTTAGGGGATATCTGTGACTATAATTGAAAACAGCACTGGCATCGCGATATATAAAGGAAAGTTTCTCAGACACATTTCAGAAGCTTAGAGCGTTCACAGGTGGTGTGGCAAGCCTATGAGTCATCAGATGGTAGTTCTTACCCCGGATCTGGTTTTTCTGAATTAGTGGCACTATGAAAAGATAGGCTGTTTTTCATACACTTTCAGCCTTCGAACTTGTTTCGTTTTTTTTTCGCAACTACGGTTTTTTACTCTTAATATATTCGATTCGATTTGTTTCTTTTGTGTATGGCCAAGCCCGTAGTTTAGATAATTTGGTTGCTAGCGTAGTCATCTGTTTTGGCCTGGGTTGTGTAGTTTTTTAAACCTGTTTCCGGCTTTTTCACAGCAATTCATGAGTTCTTTCTCCACAACGCGTCTTCATCCTGCAAGCCCCCTCCCATCTCGCCCAATTTAATGATCTCTGCTTCATCCAGACTAATGTAAGGATCAAGTTTTCATTCTAATGCGTTTCGTTATTTTGGCACTAAACGTCATCTGGTTATCTCTTGTGTCTGCAAAATCATTGTGGCCCACGGGGCAATTGGATTAGCCGCATTATTGCGATTTGAACCAAATACTTCTAAAACTTTTTCTTAAACTCCGACCGCGTTCCGTGCTCTAGGAAACAAACTCTTTTCTACTGGCTCCTGATAAAACCAGTTAAGTGCTAGACCTGTCCGCAATTTTTTCTGCGATATTCGTTTGTTTGGTTCCCTCCTAAGTCGACATGAACCAAGTAAAAACGTCACGAGAGGGAAACACTCCACTTACTGTCATTTAATAAAGGCTGGAAAGCAGAAGGAAAGGTTTTGGCACGTGGCATCAGCGCTGGGAGAACTCCACGTGCCAATTTCTCTGGCACCAAAAAAAAAAACCAAGCTAGCTTCTAACAACGATAATGGTTTTTTAATCCATGATACCTGTTTCACCAGACGTCCCTTTCTATTTTGCCCGGCAAGGAAGAGAAGGGGTTGTTGAAGCGAAAGACTGCCTGTCTTTAATGACTTCAATGAGGCGCGCTCATTCACATTTGCGAACTGGAAACATTCGACAGAGTAATGGAACTTGTTTCACGAAACAACAAATCTTTTTTTTCAAACGCCTCCTTCCAACGGCGCAGGCCCCTTGCCCCCGTGGTTTGACTTTGCGCATATCGCTGGCGGACACGTGGCCCCTGTCCAGATGAAAGCTGGGGTTTTTCTTTATTTCGCCTTCCTTCTTTAGCGCCTGCAATGCAGTTGCGCTTCTTTAAATTCTTCGAATCGAGTGGGGGCCTTAACTTCTACGAAAAGAGGAAAGTCATAAAAAGATTGGTCACACCCGCCCACGTCGCTTATAAAAGGGCGGTAATATACTGTTTAACCCCTAGTGGTGCAGGTTTTCAATCTGCTACGCCGGAAGAATGGTCAACATAGCAATTTAGCAGTAATTAAATCTAATAGGAAAAAAGCAGCTCTTGAGAGGCATTTGCTCAGTCTCAAATATTCTCAAATATTCTTACGCGTGTAGCTCGTGAATATCTTTCCTCGGAAATGACCAAACCATCGCCTGAATATACTGCAACCTGATATCAGGGGAGGGGGGGGAGAGGAATTGTAAGTTTAGGTGGCATACAGAACAGGGAGCTGAGAACATAGGCAGGATTTGAAAACAGCCTTCAACGTAACCCGAAAACGTCAGCAGCCAGGCATATTTTCAATAAATACGGAATCTGCTAGAGGCATTGCATAGTTGAGGGCTTAAGGCAGTCGGGCAAAGCATTATCATCGTGGTATCTTCAAAACCCCCGAAGTTTTCACTAGAAGGTCGCATCAGGAAATAAGCTTCTTGTTTTTAGTAGCACATGCTACTTTGGGAGCAGTCAGACCCCCTAGGACATGGCTGTGTGCCGGTGATAACCAGCGATAAATTATGTTATTAATCTCGAGATTCCGATGCGCCTCATCGTAGCGGAGCAGCTTTAGTTGCACCGGCTTTCGAACTGACGCATATTTCCATGCGCACGCTAAAGAAGCTCTGAGCACGGTCGACATTAACACACCACACCACAATTCCTTGTATGTAACTGCAAGAAACAATGTAAATAAATTCTTCAAGCCAGTGGTGTGCATGCAGTTTCCATTTTCAAATGGAAGTTGACACTTTTAAAAAACTGTTTAAAGCCCGTTTCAGAAACTGTTTAAAAATAGCGTTAATAGCGTAAACAGCGTAAAATAGCGTAAACAGAATAGCGTAAATAGATTGAAATAACATACCTTAAATGTTCGCAAAAACCGCAATAACCAAGAAACTGACACATGGCCCTAATGATGAATTGTATTAGCTCAATTGCAAGAAACGGGAAAACACGGATGGTGTGAATAATTTTGCTCTCAATGCCATGTGATATTTTATTTCGTGTTAAGCTTCCTTGCGCTTTTCAAAAACGACAACAAAGCATGGTTGGATAGTGTATGACCCTTGGCGCTTTAGGCATAAACCCCGCTGAATTTCAAAGCAATCAACAAAATCACATTTTCAAGCCCTATCACCGTCTATTGTGCTCAGCTTCTCCGCGCCACAGAAGTATCCACCACACTGTTGTCCCCACAACATAAAAGAAACTTACGGCTATAGTCGGCACCGGATCCAGAGAAGTGAAAAAAAAAAGGAAACCAACAAAGGAGAAAGGGTTCGCTTCGTCGTATAAGGACAACATATCAGCAATGGGTCATATAAAGACGTAAAAACACCACATGCAGTTGAGGACGACACAACAAGGTGTCCTTACATGCCAACCACTGTCAGGCACAGATGTCGTTGTCGGGCAATCTTTTCGAGAAAGAACCATCTAGCGGCGAGGGGACACAGTGCTGCTGACTTCAAAGACAATGAACAAGGGGCAATGGATTCCTTAAGGTCCTCTTCCCATCTCTAACAGCGTATCTATAAACAATCTCTCTCTGTTCTATTTTTTTTTTTTTTGCTTCAGCGCTTTTACCTTACTGCTCGTTGTACTATTATATTTTCCGGCTCGCACACAAGTCGCACTACTTGACAAAGTTTTATACGGCGCTGTCCCGAGAGCATACAGTGTACACACTCCTTGGGGGGTATTTTGTAGGAGAAGAAAGCGAGCAAGGCGATAATCGATAATCTGTTCTCGTCTTCACCCGAACGGCCCAGATGTGCTCTTCACCGTGTTTTCGAAGTGACGGCGTTAATCGATGTTAAATGATCTAGAAAGCAGTGTACTCGACACAAAAAGGCTTACACAATCAATGAGCTCTCGTTTTTCGCTTTCTGGAAAATTCTTTCGTTTTTCTTCTTGGTACGTTTAATATTCCATCTTTTTTTATGAAACAGCTATTAGGGTGTCAGCTTTGTTGATTGTACTAAACTATATTCCTCAAGGCGGTATGTTCCAGCATATAACAGTGGTTTCCTTTTTGCGTCTGCAGTTATATATACTTTGGATTACTTTTTCTTCTACTATTGTTTTGGTATTGTTTTCTTAACTTTCAATTTTAATGCTGTACAGCGTGTGCATTCCAGGGAATTATTCTTGCGTCTTGTCTGCGCGCTCTCACTTTTAGTTTTTTTGGGAACTGTAGGTTGTTCTTCAATAAATAAGAAAGTTAACTGAGAATGGAGTTTCCTTATGTTTGCAGTGGATCTTCAAAACCCATTAATAATGAGAACCTGTGGAATTTCAAAGCTCTAGGGTGAAAGGGTGTGTGCCTATCAAACATTTCACATTTTCATGGCTGAATGGCATGAGCTAGGTTGGCGCTCGTACAAGCCAATGCACAAATGCCAACCTATCCTTCGAGAAATCCTTCTCCCGGCTGGGTTTTGTGCAGTGGCACATAAAAAGTCTTAGAGAAAAAAAATCAATTTTTTCATATTTATTCTTTATTCTTCTCTGCATAGAAGCAATAATCGTTATTGAAGAAAAGAACCCACTACAGAATCAACAATATTATGTCCTGTAATGCACTTTTGAGGATATTCTTTACATTCCTATGTGAGCCTTCTCTTTCTTTGAAGATCCTCAGAAGGCTTTCCCTGGCTCAATTTTCTGTAGTCGTCAGAACTTCGCTTTTACACTGCTCTCGACGGCCGAGTACACCAGAAATCATTAGGAATCCTAGTCATTGTTGAGTCATTGCTGCTTTTTGCTTGTTGCGAAAATGGCGTCATTTTAAGGGCACACTTTCTGCAATGGCGTCATTTGAGGAATGACGTCACAATTGGAACATGGACAGGACCATGCTGCTAAGAAAGCGGGTAGAACTTAATGGGATTTATATGCAATCTTTGTTAGGCATTCTCTTCAGGAAAGTGATATGGCCAAGCTCGGTAATGCGGTTCTGTAATGGGCGTCACCGCCTTCTTTCGTCATTACATCCGCACAACAATCCAACGCGGTACCTTCATTTACACAGCATGCATAAATATACTCATAAATGGAAATATGATTTCCACTTGGGCACCAAGTGATCAGTATGAAAGGGCTCTCAGATCTCGCAGTCTATGAGTGTACGTCAAAGCGCATTGCCATTTCTTAAAATGGACTTTAACTGAAAACTCGTTGATCTGTCATTTGTGGGTCCCTTCTCCCGAAACCAATCCGGCGCGCTCTTTGCTATTATCATGTGCAAGCGGGACTCGTAGTGCAGACGCCAGAATTTAATTCACGGGCATTTTTTCAATTGGGGCGCTGGGTTTCGAAACATTCACGATTCTCCGGTTCGGACTTAACTCCCAATGGTAACACTGCTTTGGAATTAGTTTGATCAAATCAAATAAAATGATGCGTGTTATATTATCGTGCATGTTTTTTCGCCGAGTTCCAAAAGGACACCTAGACATTTACTCATAAGCCTATGACTAGTCGTATACTATCCAATTTTGTGCACGCAAATTAGTTTGGTAAAGCACTGTGTGGTATTCTCCAATCGCCTGCGAACCGCACGACATTGAGATACAGGCCTAATTCCGAACATTATTCCCTAACGAGGTGCTTAACAGACTGAGCCCCAGTTAACAGCGCCTCGAATGGCTTCGAAAACTTTGGTAGAGTGTTTCGAAACAGCTGATTCTTCATTAATGAGCTATTCTTGATTAAAAATGCAGCACCTGCGTAGCTGTCAGCTCATCCGCAGTGTTTCTAGTGCACCGCAGCTTAATAGGAAACGTTGTCAAGCGCTTCAATTAGTGTGTGAACGAGCGCGTTTTTGGAAAGCGTGTTCTCTGCGGATAATTTATGCGTAGCGCGATCCTCATTAGGTGAAAAAAGTCAGAGTGAGTGGATTTGGCATGCGATTCGAATTACTGTTTAACTCGAGGTTCTGGTAAACCATTTATCCCCGCAACGGAACCTATCAGATCGAAGCGCACCGTTAACTCCACTGCGACATAACTTTCCAGTTCCCGAAACCCGCGCAGTGAGTCGGCGCCATGCATTCTCAGCTTTCTGGTTTATGGAGGGTTTAACGTCCCAAAGCGACTCAGGCTATGCGGGACGCAGTAGTGAAGGGCTCCGGAAATTTCACGTGCACTGACGTCGCGCAGTACACGGGCCTCTAGAATTTCGCCTCCATCGAAATTCGACCGCCGCGGCCGGGATCGAACCCGCGTCTTTCGGGCCGGCAGCCGAGCGCCATAACCACTCAGCCACCGCGGCGGCTTCCATATATTCTCAGTCTCGATTGCTTTCTGCGCTCCGCGAGGTTCAAGCACAGCAATCCACGAGCTCGGGCTTTTCTATTTCGTCAGAAGTGTGTAAAATCTAAACCCTATGAACCAATTTGCACGTTAAATTCTCTACTCGCTTCCCGAATGAGGACATCCTTTGGGCAATCATCAATTTTTTACAGAAATACTTGCCTCTAAAAGTTTATACGCGTCTTCGTTCAACATTAAAGTTTGTTTCTAGTATAACATATCTGTTTCGGCACAGTTCAGTCATACGTCATGTCGATTTTGGGACGTGTAGCCGCAGCTTCTCTTCGTTACCTATGTGCTCACTCACAGGGCTTTCTGGGCTCACGAAAGCACTGCTTTTTAGGGATGAATTGCTGGCAAGTGATCAGTGTTTTATATGGGTTTTGAAGCGAATAGTTTGCTCTTCGTTTCCAGATATTAGGTATGAGTCTTTCTTATTTTCTATTTTGCTCTTTAGAGACGTAGGTAAGATTCTATTTCAGAAAATATTCAGATACCTATCATGTAATAAAGAACCACAAAAAGAGGCACAAATAGGTGGAACGGTTTTTATATGGTTAACATGGACTTTCTAGCTTTATTATTCACACCTAGTCGGTGCTTAAGAATTCGCTCCTTTCGACATGTAGGCACTAAATAGGTCACGCCGTAAGAAGAACTCAGAGTAAAAATGTTTCGAAAGAAGTCATAATGAAGGCGAATGGACACTTTTTCTACCTATCTCTGTATTTGTCACAGCCTTCATACCTTCTTTTCATTTTCATATCCCTTAAAAATATATAGGAAGCCTCGACTAGTGTCGCTTTATATCGCGGAGGTTTTCTTTTTTTACAGTTCTGGCACATTTTGAAAACAAGACTTCTACCTAAGATAGCAGCAGAACCCCATGTAAAGATACAATTCCTGTCCTTTTTCTAACTACTGGGTTCTGAATATTTAACACCGCAGTCGGCCAGCTAAGTTTATCTGAGGTCAAAAATTGGACCATACACAATGGCTCAATGTTGGTAACTGTAATAAGGTTTAGTTGGCTTATGGCGCTTTAACGTCCCAAAGCAACTCAGGCTATGAAGGACGCCGTACTGAAGGGCTCCGGAAATTTTGACCACCTGGGGTTCTTTAACGTGCACTGACTTCGCACAGTACACATACCTCTAGAATTTCTCCTCCGTTTAAATTCGACCGCCACGGCCGAGATCGAACCCGTGTCTTTTGGGTCAGCAGCCAAGTACCATAACCAATGAGCCACCACGGCGGCTATATGTAATAAGGCCTTTTGTAGCCATATGGCTGCGCTTGGGTGGATGCGAATGGGTAATTACTCCCTTATTACAAATCTACTCCACCTTGGGGGATTCCCCTAAAAACATTTGACCAACACTGTCCCACTTCGAGTTATTGATCAATTCACTCTCGCCCTACCATAAGCTTGCCGTCCCGGTTAGCTCAGTTGCTAGAGCGACTGCTCCGGTGAAGCGGCGGTCCCGGGTTCGAACCACGGACCAGGACGAATTTTTCTTTAACTACGAAGTTTCTGAGAAAGCTGTACAGCTTTCCTTTGTAGCCGTGTGGCTGCGCTTGGGTGGATGCCAATGAGTAATTACTCCCCTATTAAAAAGGCCTACATTTGCAGTTGCAAGTAGTGAGTAGCATGTAAAAAACCCAAAACTAAAAAATAAAACGGCAAATTAATGGACGTCACTAAATGTTTGCTGATCACCTTGCTGATAGTGATATACCCACCATCAGCTTTTTCTACAGAACAAAAGATCGGGTGAAATTAAGGATTCTAGGCATTTTGTTTTCTTGTTTTACGACGGTACCAAACGGAAACAAAATCGCAAAAAAGCTTTGTTTGACGTAGCATGACACTTATGCGTTGTTCGCTAATGCCGAGAGTAAGGTTTTTGCATTTGTTCCATCATAACCTTTTTCGAGTGTTGGCGATTTAACTGTAGCACAATTAATAGTAAATTTAATGATCATAAGAACAAATTGTTTCTCCAGTTGAGCTCTTCAAAAAAAAAAAAACACGACTACTCTTGCCAGAAACACGTACAGCTTTTGAAATTTAATAAAGCCGAAACAGATGCAGTAAGAAGCGTTCGCTTGTGCAGATGTCTGTTTTCTTTTTTTTTTTATGCGTCTTTAGAGTGAAGCTGCATTAGTTATAGACTACAGAATAAATAAAAACACGGCCAATTCAAATCGTTTTCACAATATTTCATGACATATCACACGGCGTATTTTCCCTATTTTTATAACAATTAGAAATATTTGAGAAACAAAATAAATATATGTTGTGAAGAGGCTTTTGCTCCAGCTAATCGTTCTCTAAAATTCATCCAAAAAGTCCTGGTTTCTGCACCCACAATTTATTTTCTGAAAACGACTTATTGTGCCGACTTAAAATGCGCGTATTATTGTCGAGTGAGTGAATTTCTGATTACAGGGTTGCGTTCGTAAGCTGATTTGTGGCCTTTAATTGTACACCCTGTTTGTCATATAGTCTGGGAAACAACCACTGAGAGTTCGCCGTGCTTACAGTGTGCAGTGTCCTACAGCATGCAGAACGTGTTTAGGGCAGCTTAGTGCAGGGCATATGCTGGCAGATTTCTGCTTTCGGGGACATATCCATCACATCGGTCGCCACACTTCATTTCAGAGCTTTGTAGAGAACGAGGGCGAGGCTTGCTATGCTTCATTTCCACCCCCATTCACCTCATATCTGAACGAATCATATACAAAGAAGGAACAAAGAATACAACTAGTTTTATTGTGAGATAGTTCACGTTGATAACTTGTTTTTCTAAGCTACGTGCGACCTTTTCAACTTGTTCACTTTATAAAAAATAAACCTTAGTCCGATCATTGAAATGGTGGCGACATTTGACGACGATGATGACATGGCAAACCACGGAGTACCAGAAAAAGCAACGAGCAGATGTGGTCGTTTGTGATCCTGTGACGGCCACAAACAGTTTATAATTATGTTCGAAAAGAAATCAAAATATTGTTTTGTGGCAGCTTTCGCTGATGAGACGCTTGAAACGTTGGCCACACAGTAATGGGTACCCCTGTTAAATGAAAAGAAGAGAGTAGACCTCTGCATAGGGAAAGCCTATATGGAAATGCGCCTATTGCTCCGAATTATATTCCGCAAAGGTTTGTGCCTTGGTGATGTGAAAGCAATACCTCTGTCAAACGAGAAGGCAGCGTAGTGCTTTAAACTTTGTCAGCGCATGCTTTTTATACCCATGCTTTTATACGCATTATTCCATTCTCTAAGTATACATTTTTTCTATGGTCCTGTCTCCTAATGCAGAGGGTTTTGTTACTTTACAACTTTTTCTCTACATTTTCTAGCACATACGAGCGTAATAAACATTAGACAAGTTAACAATCCTGCATCTGTGTCGTCGCTTTTGCTTTCCTTTTTCTCGTTCCTTGCTTCACCACGTGGTTAGATTTTTTTCTTTATTACGGGGCTGTCAGGTAGGACTCTAGAAACTGCGCAGTTTTCACCGCAGACATCGCTAAGAAAAACATGAAAACAAAGATCGAAAGTCGCTACTCTTTCGCGATGATATCTGAAGAGTAACTCTAAGGGAAACTCCTCTTAAGCTTACCGCGTGAACACAGAACACGTGGACTGTAGTCCGCTTCACGTCTAGTTGGAGTGCCTCATGCGCGTTCTGCGCGAACGGTGGTTTGTACGACGAGTCCGTAAACCTCTTCTGTTATAAGCGCAGCTGCTCGAAACACTTACGCACGTGCCAGTCGGGGTAAGGAAATTGAGTAACCCGGAAATTAGGCATGCAGTCCACTCGTGCGCATTAACTACGCACTCTTCGGAGTTCCCTTCAGACTCCCACTCTCGAACCACCGTGCTCTCGAACACCTTCTATAGACGAGATTTTTTTTACCCTCGCTCTCAGTCAACAGGCGCGCGCCTACTCTTGACACCAGGCGCCATCTGTAGGCGCGCGTGGCTCGGTGGATTGTGTTTTGCGCGGGCGCTGTGCGTAGGATGCGCATTCGTGTGGACTTTTTGTTCTATTCCATCGTTGACGCATTGCACCCCATAACGTATGTGGCTGTATGCTGCGCATCACTACTTACATGTATCCTCTACCAGACAGTAGCACGGTTATCTGACGCGCGCTATTACTACTTAAGGTGACATCCGAGGGAAGTCAACCAGGTAAGGTACGGGCTGGGAACCGGATTTTATAAACAGGTCTCTGCGCTTGTGGGGCGTTTGCTGCTGTATTTTGCATGCGCTGCCTTCAATGATGACAATTTTACGTGTTGGAATGTGGCGTTATTTGTTTGTCTGGGTAATATAGTGATGTGCAAAAGGTAACTGATCGCGAGCTGCGTGCTAATTATTTTACACGCGTAATACTTGTTTTCGAACACCAGCATTTCGTCTTGGGCATCCATGCGCTGAGCTTTCTATTGTTCGCGTACAACACATTTCGTTTACGGGAATATAAGCACCTCATGGAATCGCAACGTTGCAGCCGAGGACACAGAGAGGACACACACACAACTGCGCTGAACTGTAAAGTTTATTTTGGACATGTTTGATCCGCGCATTATATTCAACAGAAGGACATTAACATTTTTACCTTGTTTTTTTTTCACTTGTTTTTATGCCTCATTTCGAGCCTTCTTATCATGTTTGCGGAGTTAGTGGTGGCATTTCCTGACCCAGCCTTATCCAACTTTTTCTTGCGATTTTTTTCGTGCTGGTTTTCATCTTTGTGCCGGTATCGAGCACTCGTTGAATGTATTGTCAAAATGTGGCTGCTACAAATTTTCCTCTTCATATCTGTGTTACAGGTGAGCTTGCCAATTAATGTTCTTCCGTTAAGTATAAGGCACGGATAGAACTTGTCCAAAATAAAGTTCACAGTTCAGCGCAGATGTGTGCGTGTCCTCTCTTTGTTCTTGTCTGCAAGCGCTGCGATTCCATGATGTTCGACAAGTACCAGCTAGCCCAACAACATGCCTTACATAATACAAGCACGACCACATGTCACATAAAGTAGGGAGTCTAAAATAGAATATGAACGAAAGAGGTTTTAAGAGCACGACGAGGATGGCGATAAGAATGGTGTGTATTAACCAAAGAATAGAGAAGATGAAGTATTTGGTGAAGTGGAAGGAGATGATTGGTGGAGAAGAGAAGACGACGACGACGACGACAAGGATGACGTGTACCAACGCCAAGGCTATGAAAACGCGAGGGAAAGCGAGGCAGGGGGGGGGGGGGGAGAACATAGAAGCGGAGGTTCCGGTAGGTCAGTAACACATTGGCTGGAAGAGAGCAACGCCGGCTACTGCTCCTGTGAGCTTGAGTTCTACGGCGTCGCACCGTGGACTTCCTGCCGTTCCTGAGCCCGTTCCGGGGAGTCAGTGGCTGGCGCAACTACCTGGTAGGGCCAGGGTTGCCTCCAGCGCTGTTGCCACCCATCCGGTTGGTGCCCCAACGCCAACATCACCGGCATCACCTCCACGGGCACTTGGACCAAAAGCTCGTACGACGCAGCCAACGACGCTGCCAGCGACGCCAGCCTGAGCACTTCGAACGCCACCTCGACGCCGGCTACTGGACCCATTCAACGCTGCATCAGCACCGAACCGTGAGCACGAACGCCGAACACTAGTACTAGAACGCTAGTAGCAGATGCTGACAGTAGTGTTCCCGGGTCGTGTGTATTGGTTGTTTTTGTGTTTTTTGTTAGTTTCGTGTCCTAGTGTTTGTGTCACGTAGGGTGTATTAAATGTGCTTCTGTGTGGGTACATCTGTCGCCTAGCCCATTCTTTCGGCCCGAGTGTTCTCCAGGGATCCGTGACACCGCTACAAATTGCAGTTGTAATTTCCACATGTAAGAAGGATCGGAGGAGTCAAGGGCCGATCATAGAATCTTTCTCCTTTTGGTATCTGCTTGAGTCACAGCAAACTATACATAATTTCATTACATTTTCTGACCTCTGAGAAAAGGGCTACGCGATGCGTCAAGCGCAAAGAAAGCTTCCTAATAAGAAAAAGGTGGCTTCGGGCTGCAGAATTCGGCAAAGCTGGCCTCTCTCGTAATATTTATTCAAGAAGTGATAAGTTGATAAAAACTATCTTGTTATGCGCCAGCTTGCCTAAAGCACGAGAAACTGTCTTTTGTAAGCTCTGGGACTCATCTTATATTACAGGAATAATTTGTTGGTGTGGATGATGCACCATCACACAGGCGACAACGTACCCATATCATCTGTGGTGCTTTATGGTCATCAAGAAGGATTAAGAGCGCATTAGAATTGGAGGGCATTGCAGGGGGCTTCAGGAAGTTCTTGCAAAAACATTAACGAAAGCGACGAGCTTCCGACGTCCAAGCACATGCACATATACACGTGCACACATATATTACAGTCTGTGTCGACTACTCCTGGTCGAAAGACAGCTTCTTTTATGTGCGAGTTAGAGACGTTACCTTTTTAGCGCTGTAAAGTTGTTTTCGGCTATACCTATACATAAGCAACTGCCCCTATGAGGCGTTTGAAGAATGCAGTCTTGATAAGTAGCGTGGAAACATACTGCCTAACAAGAGCTGCGCACCAGTACTGCTTATCAGCCGAAGCGATTGGAATTCAATTTTCAGAGTAGACACAAGCATTAACATTCATTTTACTAATATAAAGCCACCAGAAAAATTTAATTGTGCGCTGTTTGTTTAGTTCGACTAAGAATGTGGTACTTCAGTACTGTGGACACTCGAAACTATATCCACGCTGACATCGTAGAAAGGCAGCCAACGATAGGCTGCCCTCCGTCGCCAAGCTTCTGTTATTTGCTCCTTTTCTGTTTTCGCTATGAAGACTTTGTGGGCAGCCATCTAATTAGTGAAAGTGACTGAACTGCCCCTAGGAAACGGTTGCTGCAGTGCCTCTTCTGTTATCACTTGTTTGTCAGACACTGGAGCGGTCGCAACCTTACAGCTATTAAATACGAACCTCAGTCTGTTTGTGGACAGCTTGAGTGCTTTAATTTCTTTATTTCTTTAACCGTACAATTAATTCCAAGAAAACGTACAAAAATAAACAAACATTATAGTTCGTCACCATTTTTTCATCTAATTCTGAGTGAAAATGCAGTACTTCATGAATTTTTTGTTAGAAGTAAAACTAAAAAGAAAAAAAATGGAAAAACTGCTTTACACTTTACATGGCGGCATTCCCTCAGTGCATGCCATTGTAATGGGTTACACCGTAAAGAAATGCCCGCATTTATTTGATTGCGCTCGTGTCTCGTCGTGTTCCTATGTGGTGTTGTCCTCTTGTCTGGAATGTAGCGCTCCCCAGTCTCAGTTATTTGACTCGATTTTGTCGCCAGAGGTTGTTCTGAAAAAGCAACCTCTGAGCTGAGTTGAGTTGAGTTGAGGTTTTGAATGCTATACGTGGGATTAGCCTTGCTTATTCTGCCGGCAACTGCTCCACCGTAGCGTCCCTTCTATGTTAATAATGTCCTAAAGCCTGTCGCATCTACCCCGCTATGCGCACAGTCTCTTATAATAGCACACATTACTCTCCTGCAGTCACCATCTATGCACACAATCACACCACACAGTACACTCCAGAAGTCACCATCTATGCACATATTCAGTCACAGTAGAATATAGGCCATTGTAGTGCCACAATTCATACACACATTCGCTCACAGTATAATGTAGTCCACTCCAGAAGACACCATCTACGCACACATTCAATCACAGCAGGCCATAGTCCATTCCTGCTGTCACCATTTAGAAACAAGATCCGTGTCCTGCAGAAATGTTAACATAAGGCATGTAGCCTCCCTTCTTCATGTCTGGTTTCCACTCCGGTAGATAATGTCCTGAACATCACATACCATTCCCCGTTGTACTCTAGGCAGTACATAAGATAATGTTCGATATCCCCGCACACACCACATAAAGAACAGAGCGGAGACGATTCTATGCCCGTCTTATGCATCCAGGCTTGAGTGCGAGCAGAGGCCGTGCGAATTCGATGTACTAGAGTCGCCAGGGATGTTCTCAGTCCCTTGGTCACATATCGCTTGTGGGGCGCTCTCCACAGGGCACTGAAATGATCGAGCGCCGTATTCCTGTAGAGACTTTTTCCATTTTGAGGTACTTTTTTGATGGATTCCTTGAGAGAGCTTTATGGGCGGGATTGTCTGCCACATCATTATCGTTGACTCCTATGTGAGAGGCCACCCATTGGAAATATAGAGTAAAAACTTTGCTGTGCAGATTCTGCACCAAGCGCAGAGAGCTTATAGACAAGGCATCAGTAGGGAATCCGAACTTTTAACTCTGAAGGGCAGACTTTGAATCAGTTAGGATGACAACAGGTTGAGCCGGACAAGACCCTAACTTCCGTAAAGCCGCCTCAATAGCAACACTTTCAGCTGTTGTGGAGGATACGACAGCAGTAAAGCGTACGGACCACTTACAGTTCAAAGAAGGAATGTAAAAATCCGCTGCGCTAGGTTGTTTGACCTTGTTCACAGAACCAACCGTGAAAATTTGAAGATGGCGGGCATACTCTGTTTCCAAATGTTCAAGTACGAGCGAACGCGTTGCTGCCAAAGGAGAGCTGCGCTTTGCGTTCACACGAGGAATTTTGACCTTACAGTCGAGGATCAGAAAAGACCAGAGGGGTTTCAACCGTTTCCTTTGCCTTCGGACATTAAGGCCTAAAGAATTAAGAGTATTGAGTGCCAAATAAGGCTTCGACTCATATCTCTTGCAGAGCCGCTGTAGAAGGGATCGCCCAGCTACAGTCTCTCTAGGCGGCCAAGATGCATTAGTAGTCTCTGAGAAGCGACAAGATTAAGAGGGTTCGAGAGAGACTCATGAAGCACTGCTTTATTCGCAGCCGCCTGAGGAACTCCAATGGCTCTTTATAGACCCTTTCTGTGGACAACTTCGAGAAGTTCAAGCTGCGATGCCGTGGGGGAAATTAAAGGTTATTGATACATAAAGCGACTGACCACCAGCGCTTCATGATGTTTGACCATTGAAGAAGGGTGGTTTCCCCTTTGCTCACGTGCAATTCTACGGATCACATTAAGACGAGAAGATATAGATGAAACAATCGCGTCTATAGCTTTTCGCCTCTGTAGACGGGAGTCAATAATGACGCCCAGGAAACGCGCGTGGTAGAATTTACGGATGCAAGAGTGACCGAGGTCTATCTTCAACCGCGCTTGACGTCTTCCTACACCTGGAAACAGAACAAAGCCGGATTTTTTCACTGACAGAGACAATCCCACACCTTGAAGGTAAGCTTGTGCCGAAAGTAGAGCCTGTCGAGCTATCGGGGCTAATCACTTGTGTTGGTAGCCAGTAATTCAAATACAGATGTCGTCAGCATATATTGACATACGCACTTGCCTACAATTTTTTTGCAACGAATCGGGAAGCCCAGCCATTACGGCGTTAAAAAGCGTGGGGGAAAGAACACTTCCTTGAGGCACACCTCGTGATAGAACCCTTTAGGTGCTTAAGGTACTCCCTAACCGTACACG
Source organism: Amblyomma americanum (assembly GCA_030143305.2). Taxonomy (NCBI): domain Eukaryota; kingdom Metazoa; phylum Arthropoda; class Arachnida; order Ixodida; family Ixodidae; genus Amblyomma; species Amblyomma americanum. The sequence continues at coordinate 46,822 of JARKHS020004513.1, read as the reverse complement.
AACCGCTGGATCACTTATAAACTTGTAAATGAACCTTAACATATGGCCCTGTATGCCCATGCATTGCAAACTGTTTAGAATTGGGCTCTGAAGCACGTTGTCGTAAGCTTTCGCAACGTCAAGAAGAATGGCTAAGGCGGAAAGGCCGAAAGCTCTCTGGTGTTCAGTGTGACTCACCAAGTCTAAGACGCTATCTTGGGCACTAAGACCTCGGCGGAATCCTGTCATACATGTTGGCAATGCCTTGCTGTCCTCAAGCTACCACGATAAGCAATCATTTATCAGCTTCTTCATCAACTTAGCTACACAGGAGGTCAATGACACAGGGTGATACGAGGCAAGGTTCGTCATGTCTTTGCCAGGCTTCAGTACTGGAACTATATGTGCCACCTTCCATGACGGAGGAACATCGCCAGTCTCCCAAACTCGATTGATGAAGTTGAGGAGCTCCTTCCTGAGTTCGAAAGGCAGATTATTCAGTATTTGATTGGTGATGCCGTCGAGACCTGGTACACACCGGCGCCGCAGCCCACTGAGCGCAGTCTGAAGCTCACGAATCGTGAACGGGACGTCCGTGATAGACGTGGAGGAAGCAGGTGGTGTATATATAAACTTTCAGACGCACTCGTACGTACTAATCCTGGAAAGCAACCTCTGACGACAGAGGTTGCTTTGAAAGAGCAACCTCAGTCTAACAAGCCCCACTGGTGGCAGCATATGTGCCATCGCAGGGCAGTGGCGCATCTCCTAATCGCTGCTCAACTGGCAAGCAGTAGTTTGAGGACTCCTAAGGATCTATGAATGTAAGTTTGAGAACGACCAAAAACAGAATAAAAGCAGAAATGCTAGCGCACCTAATTCGCATCTCGCCTGACTAGGTTAAATCGTTCTTTATTTTCTCTTTCAATACTTGCTATCGGGAAAAAGCGATAGCTTCCGATATACTACGATGTACATACTTTTTCGCTCAAAGACCTTTATTAGGAAAGCTAGGATTGTGCTCGCAGTTCAGCATAGTTTGTCCCAGCACTTTGTTCACCATTACAAGACACGTACTTGCGCAAGGAAGACGGGAACAAGCGCGGTAGCGCAAAAGGCATGTTATGAGCGCTTCTTCAACTGTTTTATATCTTTGAAATCAGCTCGAGGTACCAGAGGAACCACTGACGTATCAGAATTTGGATATGTTGATTCCCATTGTCGGATATTACACTTTGTGACTGTATGCTGATTTGAATCCCACATCTGATTGCCTTTTGCCGTTTTGTAGATGCCTTATATGTTACTTGGTTTGTCCATGTCTTCCTTGCGCAAGTACGCATCGTTGAAGACCTGAAGCAATCCGCCCTAGCAAAAGTGCCAATTCTTCCATGCCAGTTGGCACCTGTCTACGATCTCAGTGTTAGTTGAAGAAGGCCTTTTTTTCTAAGTAATAATAAAATGGAGAAGCACTTGTGAGACGCAAGCTGCAGCGATTGTTCTATAATCGGGCTTTTCCTTTTCTATCAGGGTAAGTATTCTTGAAAGTGCTTATTATAGCTATCATTAAGGCACAACAAATGTAATTTTCTCTCCGCAATGCAATAATAACACTTCTTTTATTTAAGCTGCAAATTTGTCAGGCTCCTATTAGTTTAAATGCACGCTAGAAGGCAATAATCAGCTCGCCAAGCCCGAAAACAGAAATTCATGGGTGCATATCTATACTGTGTGAAGTGTGTGTCTAAGGGTGATTTTGAATAAATAATAAGCTGCCAATATACGCTAAACAGCAAAACATTGTTGGAATATACCCGGTGTATATCGGGACATATCGGCGCATATCGATGTTATACACAGCTTAAACAGCACATAAAAAGATAGGATGGTTAAAATAAAAAAAGTCATTTAATGTACAACACTTGACTAAATGTAAAAATAAGGCTAATTATCCACCTAAAATATGAATATATACTACCGAGTCTACAAGTCGCCAAGATCTGATATTTGGTGGGAAGGGAAAGCGCATAGCCACTGACACAAATGATAATATATCAGGTTTTGAAGCTAAGGTAATTATCCAAAGCCCGGCACTGAAAAGGTATTTAGAACTTTTTCCTGCTTTTTTCTTGGTATAAAATCGAACCAGGGCGATCAGGTACGCATGCGGTTCAGTGAAAATGCATCGTGAGCACCAGGACATTTTGCAGTGCCTACAGCGCCAAAGTCGAACGGCCTCTACTCTCCTACCGTTGATGTAGGATAGTGGCATGTCCTATGGTTTACCCCGTAGGCCCTCAAAATAACGGCCACGTGCCTGTGATGACTGTTCTTTTTCTCGCACTAAACTCGCAAGTCATGCTAATTCCTCGAATAGTAACTGCGTCTTCGATGCATTGAAGCCGTTACAACGCATCACGTGCAGTGCGTTTGTGTACAAACAGAGATGTTTGTTAAAAATCGGCAGCCACACCTTCGAGGATCACAGGGAGGCGGTTCTCGAGAGTCAAAAAGAACGCTTAAAAGGAGGAGGAGTAGGAGGAAGAGGAAAGGCAGAAAGGTTAACCGTAAGAATAACAGATTTGATACCTTGCACGGGGGGAAAGAGGTGAGGGGACAAAAAGATGAAAGAGAAAAGAGAGTAGCAGGAAATTGAAGTCACCGAGCGTTCGGTAAAGTCACACCCTATCGTGCAGGCCAGATGTTCTTAAGAAGCGAAGCAGTGCTTTGGAGGCCTTCACCGCCAATATCTCCGCGGCCAGTGGCCGAGAATCTTCATTTCCATCTATGGCCGTAGATCTAGACGTTCCAGCGCATGGCAGAGAGACTGCCTTTCGGCGTTGTAGGCAGGGAATTCACAAAGAATTTGGGACATAGTCTCGACATATCCCAAGATGGCGCATTATCGCGAGTAGTTTGCTCGCCCCTGAGTCTCCCAAAGGGAACGCTATCGCGTGCAGGCTCGAACAAGAGAACAAAGACATCAAACAAAACAAAACGAGGCCGTATTTATATTTTAAAGAAAGACAATGAGAAACGGAAACGTAAACAAGAAAAACACACACTCATCTCGCGTACGACACTACAGAATAAAGCAATGACTTAAGCCGGTACTGAGCGTCCCAGGTGAAGCGGAGATGCCATGCAGACACGGCGGGCGCGGGTCGATGTAGTGCGACGCATCTCTGGCGTTGCGTGGAAAGAAGCTGCGGAAGGGAGCCAGATGGTGGTAGGTGCAGAGAGGAACACAAGGAAACGCCGGTGGACTCCCGTCAGCCGCCCGAAGAACTTGGCAGCAGCAGAAAGAACAAGCGTAGCCGAGACCCGTCGACGGCGGCCCGAAATGCCAGACGCTTAAAGCAGGCTGTCCAAGGGTGCCTTTAGGCAGCACGGATCCTCAGTCCATCGGCTGCCACCTCCACGCTGGCAAGGAACGCAGGAGACTAGCGTCGGTGACCCAAGGGAGGTTCACGGCAGCAAGGACCCAACTTCCGACGGCTGCCATCTCCACACTTTAATGACACGACCTCTGCTGCGCTGTCTCTCTTTATAACATCGGTTTTCTGGCAAGTCAGCTCTCCGCTCCTCGTGCTCGCCACGCTTCCTGTCGCCGTCGCCTCGCACACACCATTCGCACGTGCACACGCGCAACGCTAGGCTGACATGCGCAGCGCTCCGCTGTCCGACTAACCATTGCCGACGCACGTACCGCACTCAAAAATCCCCTCAGATTTTGTTGTGCACCTCACACACGTGCACGGCTATCACCTATGCTGATTAAGAAACAGTAGTGGTTGGTGAAAGCTACACCGAGCCTCAAGTGACACAGCAAAGTTTCTTCACATCGTGGCACGCCGGATGGAAGCCGGAGCTTCAGATCTGGGTCCAAGGATTTTAAACGTGAAATCGAAAATTGGCCTGAATTCCACGCGGCAAGTGTGATGTGCAGTGCGCGAATCCTGCCCACTACATCTGATCTCGAAATGGGGATCGACGCAAAATCGCCGTCATGGTGAGCAGTTCGCGCGACCTCGTCTGCGCAGTGATTTCCTGCTATTCCGCTGTGTCCCGGCAGCCAGCGGTAGATAATGTCGTGCCCTTTACTGATGGCAGAGTGATGTAGCTGTCGGATTTCTGCAACCAGAGTTTCATAGGCTGCACGGCGAAGAGCAGCTTATATGCATTGGAGGGCATGTTTGGAATCGGTCACAACAAACCCCTGCCGAGACTGCTGCTGATTGATGTGTTCAACGGCGACCCAAAAACTGGTCAGTTCTGCACCCGTCGAAGAAGTATTGAGAGCTATCCTAACTCTGATTTCTGTAGCCTTTGCGGGGATGACGACGGAGCCCGAAGAACTGGTGGGGTTCACTGAGCCGTCGGTGTAGACGTGCGCCCCTTTTGAATGGCGCTTATGGAAATCTTAAAGAGTGACTTTTAGTTCTATCGGCGATAAATCAATCTTCCTGATGCCAGCTTTTGAAAGAAAGACACAGGGATTGTGCAGGCTCTAAAGTGGCGAGGATGGTCTAGAGGCGGGTGGAAACTGGGACGCAGAATGACGCGATGTGCATCAATCGTGTTTGTAAACTATGTGCGCAGCCCGTTAACAGGAACACCGGCGTGATAGTGAGAGGGAACCCGGGAGATGTGTCGTAAATTTGCCCTCAGTGCGTCAACTGTTAGGTAGGTAAGGATTGGATGCTCCTGTGTGAAGAATACCGTTGAGGCCGCAGAGGAACATTACGGCAATTCTAGGCAAGTCCGTAGAGCTTGACCTTGAACGCTTTGTAACTTCGTATGTTGGTTTTTCGTATGTTCCTAAGTGCAGGGACCTGAGAAATACTATGAAAAAGGCAATGTACGTCGGCCACATTGCCCGCCCTAACGCTCTCCCCGACTTTTCCTCAAGAAAGGCGACAATGTGATCATTCGCTGTCAGCCTTTTTTTCATGCATGATATCATCCGTGATAGATTTCAGTCGATGATTACTCCCAGAAATTGATGGCTTTTTTCGTAATACATTGCTGTGCCGTTTATTCATACTGTATAATGAGACATGTTCTTGCGTGTAAACACAACAAGCGAGCACCTTTCGTTTGAAATCTGAAAGCCTTGCAGGGGGAGTTAGGCTGAAAGAATACTTGACGCCTTTTGAACTCTCGCTCGAACTCATGGCGCGTGACTCCGGATGTCCCCATAGAGATGTCCTCCGCATTGACTGAGAGTTGCGCCGACTGTGGTAATAAGTCGACAAGACCGACAAGTGTAAGGTTATACAGCGTTCGACTAAGCACTCTACCCTGTGGGACTCCGCGGGAAGTGAAATGAGAAGATCATCGGCCACCCTCAGTCTGCACAAAGAGAGATCTGTTAGATAAATAACTGTGTATCCAGTAGAATACGCGACTACCAAGTTCGGTAGCTTCGAGAGCGTCTAAAATAGCCTGGTGAGTTACATTGTCATATGCGTCGTGTATTTATAGGAACAATACCGCGGCTAAGTGGATTAAATGTTTTTGGCGCTGAACGGATGACACCAGGTCGACCACGTGTTCAGTTGAAGAGCGTCCACGTCGAAACCCGGAAAATATCGCCGGATATGTATGGTATCGCGCCAGGTACCACTCAATACGTGAAAGCATTATCCTTTCCAGTACTTTGCCAACGCAGCTCGCCAGTGCAATTGGACGGTATGATGTCAGGTCATTAGGAGATTTGTCTGGTTTCAGGAGAGGAACTAGACGACTGGACTTCCGCTCATCTGGAACTCTGCCCTTATTGCATGATTTGTTGTAATACTCGAAAAGGACAGGCCTAGCTTCTTTTCCAAGGTTTCCAAGTGCAGAGTATGGCACACCCTCCGATCCGGGCGATGATGACCGCCTGCAAGAAGCAAGCGCGGCTTCAGCAACGTCCGGCGGTTTTCGTATATTGAAACCCATGGCAGTGACCATATTCCTACATATTTAATCGTTACTGGCCTTTCCACATGCACCTCTTTCACACGTATGCAACACATCGATTGGTCAGCGTTTTAAGCACTTTTGAAAGCTGCTTGCAGAGAGGGTTTCTCTGCAGGTTTGGAAGAGAATAATTAGGAGGTCACGTAAACCTCTTCGCGATTTTTCACCCCATTTACAAACTACACGGAATTTGAAGTGAAGTTACAGTGCCTGCGATCACTACGACGGAGAACGCCCAAGAGCAACGCAGGCGGGTAAGGACATCCTGTCGAGACGAGTATAAGGCAGGCACTAAGTACTAGTAAGAGCAAGTCCCAAGTCTCGACACTCTAAAGAGAGAAGATCAGCGCAAAAGAGATATACATACAAGCACTACTAGCGGCAGCAGTGTAGAAGGAAAACCAGAAACCACGCACTGTTAAAATAAGGAATTTAAAGACCCGGAAGTGGTTTACGTAGACATTGGGGCATTTGTCGAGCCAGGCAAGTAGACGATAGGTGTGGTAGACAACCAAAAGAGGATAATTATTAGATCTTTGATCATATGCCAAGGATCCTGCGGAAGAGGATCACTGCCAATAGCCGTCACTATCCAGACTCGAGAATAACGGGGGAAGTCATCGCACATAGTGATGGACTCCCGACAAGAGCCGGTGGAGACTACTTTGCCGGAAAACCTCGCGGAAGGGAGAGCACACTATTAAGTACACTCTCACACTCACACAGAATGACAAGGAACCTGGACACGGAGGCGTGACGGAAACAAGGCAGCGAATGATCTAGCCCTAACTCTCACCAGCTGGGCGGATCCGCATTCCTAACTCACCCCCCTACAAGGACCGTACGGTGACAGACTAGAACACCTAGGGTTAGAAACAAGATATTTATCACTACCACATATACAACTATGCTCTTCAGATGCCACAGACTGAAAGAGAATACAACAAATTTCCATGTCTTCACATTTTAAACAATATTCGTACCACAAAACACCCAAGGTGTCGTCCGTGGTGTCGAGCAAGCCCCATGCTCTATAATAAATCTTGTTAATGCCAGGACAAACCAGAGTCATTGGTTAAAGAGCCACACCCGACGCACGAGCAGTCTGAGATGGCAATTACCAGCGACAACGTCGACCAGTAAGCCCGGATCTTCAAGCATGTCCGCAAGCCAGCTGCCGCTAGCGAAGCTCTGGACTATGGACGCCGAACACCCAGCTTCTGCACAATTTTCTTTTGGATAAAAGTATTCTCTCTCTTCAATTTCTAGCGCATTTTGAAGTGTAGTTATGTATCTGTTGGTCTAAATGAAATGGCATTAAATGCACATTGAACCCTTAAGCAAAAACAAGGCTGGAGTAGTAGCGGTCTCTTAAAAACTGAGAGTGAGTCATTGCAAACGTACAAAAGGCGCACGTTTCGTGGAAGGTTACGAATGGTGCTTTTCGCGCGTAGTGAAGGGCATCCTAAAGAGCGTTGGCGCTCACTGCACACTCCGCAAACGAAGATATATCCGCTTTTTTTTGCGCAGACGATCGCACATTTAGCGACAAAACATTGTTTCCTTCTCCCGAATGTAGAACGAAACGGTGACAATAGCTTCATTGTACATCACACAAGATTGAGAACAGCCGCCGCGGTGGCTCAGTGCTAATGGTGCTCGGCTGTTGACCTGAAGGGGGCGGGTTTGATCCCGGCCGCGGAGGTCGCATTTGGATGGAGGCGAAATACTAGAGGCCCCTGTATTGCTTCATCTCAGTGCCCTTCACTACGGCGTCCCTAATAGCCTCAGTCACTTCGGGACGTTAAACGCCGTAAACGAAACCAAAGCAAACCATGTTGAGAACAATGTTTGGTCCACCTGGTCACATAGCCGCAAATGAAACACTGAAAAGAGCGCATAATTCCTGAGTTTTGAAACGGCCAGCGTGTCTATAAATGCTGCTCATTTATTATCCTTGTTCGAATCATGGTTGAGTCTAGTCGTTTCTTTGTGGCCCTGTTTGGTGTTTTCTCTAATAAGCGGCCTCTTTATAGAAAACCACATTTATTCGGAAGGCAGCGATTGTGCTGGGAATGGGGTAAAGAGAAACCAATGAATCTAGTCAGGATAGCCCTACTTAACTTCTTCAGAAAAATATATGGTACCACAAATAGCACCACAAACGTCTTGCGAAGTACCCTCTTGGGTAGTAACGTTTAAAAAACTGCGCTTTTCAAGAAAAAAGTCAGAAAATGTCAATGTCCTTTTGTCCGGAACGGCAGATTCGGTAAACCGAAAACAAAACAAGGTATGTCCTGCATCCGGAAACAAGCCTCTGTGAGCGGCGGTCCTTCGTTGTTTGCGAGAAGACAAGGCAGGGGTGCCTAGAGAGTGGCTGAGACTGAAAGGAAAACCTTGTTTTTGAGAGCCAATCAAGAAACTAAGCCTTTGAGCTCGAACGGATTTGGGGCTTTGTTTCTAATTTTTGCAGTGAAGCTATGTGTTGTGGCTTGAATAACGAACCAGCTGGCTCGTAAACAAACGGCGGCCTCGAAATTGCATGGTCCTTTTACAAAATTTATCGTGATATTAATATTAGTCCGCTGAGTAAACGCAAAAAAAATTAGAGGGCACACTTAAGCTCCACTTTAACGGTATGATGCTGTAGCTTATTGGGTTCATTCCGATATATGCATGTTAATCTCTAATTTACATTCATAAATCCCTGGGAGTCATCATACCCTTCCTGGCGCAGCAGTTAAGCGATGCACCACAACAGACCGTTTGCAGGTGCTTTTAGCGGTGAGCTTTGTGCGACTCAGGCTGCTCTCCCCGAGCGACCAGTCATTATAATTAAACTGCCACCTGCCATGGTGGGAGGTTTCATTACTATTCAGCCGCCGCGGTGGCTGAGTGGTTATGGCGCTCGGCTGCCGGCCCGAAAGACGCGGGTTCGATCCCGGCCGCGGAGGTCGAATTTCGATGGAGGCGAAATTCTAGAGGCCCGTGTGCTGTGCGATGTCAGTGCACGTAAAAGAATCCCAGGTGTTCGAAATTTCCGGAGCCCTTCACTACGGCATCCCTCATAGCCTGAGTCGCTTTGGGACGTTAAATCCTCCATAAACCATAAACCATTACTATTCGCTGGCCAGGTTGTTATCACGCGTTAAGATCACGTGACCTAGGTGGCCCACTTGCCTCCTAGGTTTCTCTCGGTGCAATACCTGCCAGAGTAATTAATGCTGGTGATTCTTTGCTCACAAAGCCGACGCCGGATTTTACAGACAGCGGGGCTTTTAACGCTACCGCGTTAAAAAAGTGTTAGGGTTTTAATGTAGTTAAACTTAGTAGACGTGCGAAAGCATGTTTTCAGCCTTGTTGGCTCATAATTTTGCTTTGCTGGGTCGTCGGCACGTCTTGCCAGGATATTAGACTCATTTCATGCTCTCATCAAGGTTATAAACTGATCTATTTGTTCGCTCTGCAGATGGAAGTTGACGAAGACGTCGATGCGTAATGCACAGCGTGAGAGCGTACTGCAGTTTAACCGGCGGTGGCGCGATAGCATAGTGCTGTGATGCAGTGGCCAGCGAAGCTGATCTGTTCGCGCCGCCGCAGGTTAGAAACCGATGGCGGCAATTTTTTCTTTTTATTGCATGGGCTAAAGCTGTTCGAGGTTTAGCTAACGTCACCCTTCCGTTGGCTGCAGCCTGCGCGACGCTACTCCGAACTTACCCGAGTTTGCCCGAGTTACTCCGATGCTTCGCACAAGATTCTTGATTCGGAGTGCGTTAAGTAGTGCTAAAAGGACAGGAGCGATGCCGGCTAATGCAATAGGAACAGGTCGCGGGTGTGAAAATAAATGAAGAGTCATTATGCTGTACGTGCGATTACTTGTACATTTTCCGAAAATCATTGGCAGCAAAATATGATGTGCATGCCGGCAAGAACTGCAGACCCACAAAAGATCCTTACCAGAGGCGACGCTAAAGCAGTTGCATGTAAAAAGTCTTCAATCTCTGGAGAAACCGCAGGCGCCTGCTCAGAATGCTGCAGATATGCTGCTGGAATGCGCTGCTTCAACTACGCCCATGAAAGCTCACCTAAGATGACGAAATCCGCGTAGGTGTCAGCCCCAATCAAAATAAGTTATTTAAGACTGAGTTGCTTTTTTTAATATATGCAACATCAGTGAATCACTTTCTCCACAGTTTGAAATACGAGCATTAAAACACACGAATTACAAATCTGACCGAACTTTCGTGTACTGTAACCAGTTCGGTGTCCCATAATGATAGCAGTAGTTCAGTACAGCCAAATACTCAAGTTTCTGCAAGAAATAGTTCTAGTTAATAAATACTCCTTTTAGAATGAAGCACGACGGCCTCTGTCCCGTTTAAGGACCTTCAGGAATAAATGTTACAAGTTACTTTTCGCACCGCTACCATTTCTTCGCAGCATTGCAACGCGTTTAGAGAGTAAGGAAATCAAGAGTAAAACACCGTACATAAGTCAAACAAAAATTTATTTTTTTCGTACAAACTGCAGGTATTTATACATGAGGAAAGTATGAATACTCGAGAACCGGCTGAAAAATTTCCGGCAAAGGGACTAAATATCTAATACCAAAGACATCAGACAGGACGGCGAGGCATCCTCAACAGCAACTTTTCCTGTATTTGAGACCTATGGTTAAAATTATTTCTGAAAGCGTCCCATACCATCGATATAAGATGAAAAATGTATTGTTTTTTCGTTCATAAAGAGCAATTGCAGTCATTGTCTAGAATGCGTCGGTAGAGACGAACAACCAAGCCTTAGAGATTCAACCTAGAGATTCAACTTAGAGATTCAACCAACCTTAGAGATTCAACTTTGCTGCAACCAGTCATCAAAGCCGAATTAAGCAGACATCTGCCCGAAACACATAACGTATATACTCAGATAGTTTTACATGAATATACACAACGGGTCCGTATATTGCCTATAACTCTTTTAGGGGATGTTGATATCAGAAATACAAACACGATGCAGTGATACAACCTATACTTAACCTGTACTCTTCTCAAAACGGGCTTTCATCTACTTTTCTTCGGTACAGAGGGAGACCAAAAAAAAAGAGTCCCTCCGAAAACTCAATGAGAACAAGGAGTGGCACAAATGGGGTGCGCCGTCTACTGGCAGCCGAAAGAGACTTGCCTCCGTGTTGCCCCGTGGTCTCCGTGTCTTTTCCGAACGTTTTCTCATATTTATCTGTTGATGTATCTGAATACAACGTGTCTACTATTGCAGAGGGACTTATATAGTGTACCTGGAAGACTAGTAAATTCATATTGCTCCTTCCTTTTATACCGTCTAAATTGTAAGGGGCTCCGGCACTATTCCTGATGGGCGATACAATGGTGAAGTATAGAAGAAAGGGAGCCATAAGAGTATGCAGATGGAGCGCCGAGAGACCAGCCCGTTTACAGGAAAACGCTCAGTGAGGGGTTAAAGCGCTAACTCGACGGACACATCCCAAATGTACGAGGAGAGCCCCTGAGCGCTAGTCTGCGCATGCGCGAGGCACGACGCGCGAGCAAGCGCGAGCGGAGCGCAGATATCTGTGGCGCTCGGGCAATCGCGCGTGCGTCGGAAGCAGAGTGCGGTTTAAAATGATCAGATGACAGCGGGGCTCTTGGCGACTCTTTTCTTCGTGGCTTCAAGATCTTTCAGATTGCACCCAATATTTCTTCCAGTGCTTTCAGCTCTCCAACCTCTTTTGTTTACGGCTTGACATTTTTTTCAGTAGGCTTGAGAGGGGGGGAGCAAGCATGGGCGAGGAGCATGTAGATGCATGCCTCTTTTCGGCGTCCCTCACAGCTCTCCGAGCGTACGCGTAGGAAATGTTCATCGAATTGCCACTTTCGAGTTGCGTGCTCAGCAAGGCGATTTCGTTTTGCTGCATCATGATAAAAGTTCAACGAACCTGATTCTTACATCCTGCCGATAATTCTGAAGGGCGGCAAGCCCGTGACCACGTATGAATAGTTTGCAAGGAACGTTCCCTTTGCCGGACTAGTAATTTTCGCACCTGGAATACAAACCTGCCCCTACCTCTGTTTGTAAGACACATTTGATCGAAACAAAAATTGCCAGGCGATCACGTTCCCAGTGTTTCGGGTTTCCTAAATTTTCCCCATTAATTTCTTTCAACGCCAGCCAATTGGTGTGGGTATGCGTTTTGAGCGAAGCATACAGGACTAGCCTATTGTGTTACTAACGTTAAGGTAAGCGAGAAGAACTTCCAAGATGAACTTCTGTTGTTTCAAATGTGTTGGGAGTGTATCATTCCCGTTTTAAAGAATAATCAAGCGCCCGGAAACTCGGATGCCATATCAATAAAGTAACTATTCGTAGGGAATAGGCGTGCGCTTGTGTTGGTGTCACAGTAATAGTTGTGACCGTGCATCAGTAAGGAGAAAATGACGCTTTCTTGCCTTTAGTAAATCGGGGCTGAGTAAATATCCAGATCTTTTCAAGTGTTTTCTGCAGTGAGTGCTGAAGAATGACTTTTTTAGAAGCATGGGGATAGAAACATGGACCTCCAATAAACTGATGGAGGAAAATTATGAAGAGAAGGAGAAGGTAACGAAGGAGGCAATGTCGAAATCATAGACTCATATTTTTTGACACCACTACTGGCAAGTATGTGCCAAAGTTTTAATATTTTAAAGACATTCGGTTAGTGTAAAATATTTTCGGTTGAAAACTCAGGCCATTGCGAATACGCAGCTTGAAAGATGAACCGTGGCGTCCGTTCCTTCTGCGATTCTCAATAAACCGCACATATTACTAGAAAATAAACAGCAAAACCAATAAAATCAGCAGAGTTTGAAGCTGTAATATATCGGGTTAAGAAAGAAAAGGCGTTCCGCTTTTTCTGTCGTAAGCATTTTTTGAGTATATTTGAGGGAAAATATAGAACTAGACGTGCTTTCCGCTGTTAGGAACATAGAACCTGCATTACTAGAAGTATATCGGCTAAGAGTAATTATGCGTTCAGGGCTTCATGTACTCTCATCTAAAACGATAAAGTTCTAAGCTTTGCTCTCTTTACCGATTTTGCTGTGCTTTAACTAACAAGGTAGACAGGTCTATTGAAGGCCTTTACGACACAGTGCAATATTCCCCAATCCTTAAAAAGCAGCTTAAAATTATATGACTTGCAAGATTTGATCATTATTTTTTTGTCATTTTGAAAAATTATTTTTGCCAAATTCACAGAACCAAGTTTTGCCTCGTCCATATCAAGAAGGACATGCCTGGTGGTAATGTTACGCATTTCATACCCCTACTATACGTATGCTATCATAACCCTCTATTTGCCTAATGATGCGAGCTTGCATGCTGGTGTTAACGACATCTCGCATTAATTTCGTTCAGCGATTCTAATTTGGTTTCGTGAACTTCGTCATCAGAAGAGCACTAATGTGTGCGGGCAGGCCCTTGTAGAGAGTCAATCGGCGCGGTTCCCTCGGTCGTACAAGTAACGCGGGTGACCATTTTGCATTTAATCTTTGCGTTCCCTTTAGTGTTGGGCGTTTTCGCAGTTTTCTATCTGAATACGTGCTTTCAGGTGCCATGTGGAGCGCAGTGGTGGTCGAACGTAGAAAAAATCCGCGTGTTCAGGTCGAGCGAAAAATTCCTGCTCTGCAGAGAATCCAATGCTTTTTAGGCAGCAGCCTAAAAAGTGGTCGGACAAGTGTTTAATTTCTTTGCATCCATTTTTTTTATTGTATTAGGAAGTCCATAGGAAACTGACAGGAAAACTCGTATAAATTTTGTTTGTTCGAACAGCAACAAAATGCATGGTTCCAAAATTCCTTGGGCAAACAAGCTCAAACTATTATCTCATGCGAATGAAGCCAGTAGCGTGACATATTTTTTTATCAATAACAGAAGGAAGCACCTCCTTGTAATAGCAAAGCTTCAACAGCGTCCACTAACGTGAAGATGTCAGCCGATTGCGTCTCCCGCACATACTTCATTATCGACGGACAATCGTCAAGCGGAGATTTTCTGGGATTTTCAACCACTGATCTCGCACACGCTTGAAAGTTACACGTTTCGAAAATCTCAAAGGTCTCTGATCCCGGCTCCGGTGACGTCATGACTTTATGCGCGACTTGGAAACCGATGCGGCTTCAACGAAGCACACTAGAAGGTGATTCGAGTGAAAGTTGATTCACTCGAAAGATACGAGGTGACGGCTCATCCAAAGGTCGGGTCATAAGTTTAACACGCATCTTCGAGGCCCTTAGAACGGCGAGAATTCCCAAAATTCAGGTAATATTTCATGCTCTTTATGTACTGCAGAATATTTCAACTCCTTGAGCCTCTCCTAGAAGACTGCTACCATGGTTGCATTTATGGGGCGATCGCCTCCTGTAAAGTTGTTTCCAGAAGCACGCTTACGCATTTAGCTTGCTCAGTGTTGGTTCACAGTAAGCAAGCTTGATTTATAGGCTACGAACAACCCCGTATCTTCGTGACGTGTGTAGCGTTTTTGATACACCCGCATTATATTGAAGAATAAACATAACCTGTAGTACGGTCACGCGCTCAAGAGAAATTGAACACGCCGGTCGCATAGCCATGATTCGAACAACGAGGCAATATTGAAAACGTTACATGCAGTACGCACGCAGTGACACAAAGACAAGAATTTCACACCTCTCCTGTTGTGTTGCCCCGCTGCTGGCACTGTGTAATACTGCCAACTATAGAAAAACTCTGCGTCCTTTTTTTTGTAAAATTATATAATGCGCACTCGGGAAAATGGACAAGGAAGACCAAACAACCCAAGGGCTTGTGTAGTTTGGTCTTCCTTGTCTGTTGTCCTGAGTGCGCTTTATATATTTTACAAGATCAATACCAACTAGCTCAAATGTCAATTCTGCTTCAGTCTGCGTCCTTTGCTTCTTTGCTCGAATTTCAGGAAAGGCGATGGAAGAAGAAGAGCTGCAGCTACATCACACAGCGTCGGCATTGTGTCATTGCGAACATCAGCTTCAGAGTTTTATATCGCTGAGTAGTGAACGTTGTGCCCCCCATCAGGTTCCCGCTCATATGTTTCGTGAGGGTTCTAACCGTGCTGCCTGTCTGAGAGGCAGGTATTGCATTATCAGTCTTTTATACGTTTAAATCATCCATGGGTACGTTGTGACTCATCAAGCGAACAGAACCCTTGTACGTGAGATTATTTCTCTCTGCTTTCTGAAATATTGCCCCACTCCACGACCACGGCACTTTTCTTGCCCAGTACGCTGAAACAGAATTTGAAAGAAAACATGCTAGTCACGTAATATTTCTGCGGCTATAACTTCGCCATGTTATGATTATTGTCTTCTCTCCAACTGTCAGAAGGTAGTTTCTCATTGGAAAGCCGCTGTCAAGCAGGGCGTTGCCTGATGACAGCGCTTATGAAAGAGCAGAAAGTGAAGATTTCCTGTGACGACGGGATATTGAAATAATATAACATTGCTACGACTTGAATTGCGAAAGGATACCGTGCGTTATTTTTCTTCTGCTGGGCACAATATTGCCAACTGTCTCTCAGTGACGGAAAACAGTTTTCGTCCATTAATTACTAACTATTCATTACATTATATTGCTCGATATTACTATGCCCAGAGACCACATTTACTGCAGCACTCGGGGGTCGGCTAACAAAAGGAGGGGCGACTCATAGGAACTTTGTTAGAACTGTTGTTTTCAGTGAATACCTTTTATTAATATAGATTGATTTTCAACATGCATACTTTACTTTGCTTTCGAGTGGCTATACAGCCACAGAAAGGAGGCTGCTATTAAGGGAATTTCATGGTCAAGTACTAACCACTTTCAGTTAACCAACATGGAGTTGCGTTTACATTTGTTTTTATGCCTCGCTAAATAGCTGGCTTTGAAATTTATTTCTCCAAATAGAACTGAAAACGAAGTAGTCCTTTAAAGTAATTCTGAAGAACCAGAGAAAAAACAAGAGACAAATGTATGTTTTTAAAATTTTTTTCTCTTCTTATGCATCGAACGTAACGAAAGTAAAGAAAGTAAAAAGTCTACTCTGTAACCTAAATGACAGCGACGGCTGTGGCAACAAAGGTGGTGTACGGCAAGCCTTGAGTAGTGAAGATTACTGAAGAATTCGATCCATACACAACGTCTTTCTTCAGGGGAGCAATATCAAACGAACGCGCTCGTTTTTCTGCGCGAAACTCAGGAGGGACACAAACAGTAAATTCCCTTTTCGGTTCCTTGGCAAAGACGTCATAGGCAGGTCTATTTCTTTTTCGTTTTGAGAAACACATGAAGATTACGATAAATCTAGGTTGAAGATATGCTTCTGCACAGCATCTCGATGATCGACAAACTATGCATTACAATGTAAAAATTAGCCTTCGCTTTGTTTTTGGCGCCAAAGTGTATAACCTCGCTTCAAAGTAACGACTGCAAGCGATACGCTACAAGGACAGTTGGCTATAAGTAATGACACGACAGGGTTAATTTAGAATCGCTTGTAGACAAGCCGAGTGACACGAAACTGAAGAAATACACGGACCCCGGCGAGGCGGACTGTGAAAATGCGCAGCGGTCACGTGATGGGTAAATGTGGGCTTGCGCCAGCGTTGTGTTTATTCTTTCTTTGGAAAAGTCTGCTCTTTATTCTGTGCTCTCGGTGAAAATATATAATGCGGAGTAGTTTAGCTTTTACAGCGTTAATGGTTACTAGCTCTTTTCCTGGTCTTACTGCGTTGTTATCGCTTTTGTTGGAGTAAATGCCGAGAACTCAGATTAACCACTATGATGATTGATGAGTCTGCAGTGACGCCACGCACGCCAGCGCTGTAACTCCCCATGGAAACGTGAATTAGAAGGAAAGGAAGGTGGGGCTGCGAAAACAAGTCGAGTGAAGAACAGAGCAACATGCAAGAACAAATCCGAAGGTGCCAGGCACAATGTCCCAAAGTGCGTTTCTCTAAGGCGCTAATGTGAAAACATCCCCTCTGGTGACTGTCATTCAGATGCTATGGAGGCAGCAGACTCTTCCAATACCATAGCGATACGGTAAGCCTAATAAGGCGAAAGTGACTTCGTCTAAACGCCATTACATCAAAGAGATATAAGTTGCTTAAGGACCCGGATTCGAGCTTCCGTTGTAGCAGTATAAGAGGGTCGGAGGGAAGAGTGTTTAATCAAGGTGAAATTTTGTGACATTTCCACACAGTCAGTTTTCATTTGCACCCACATTTCCTAGCGGTGCTGTAGCTTATCCAAACTCGTTATAAAAAAAGATTGTTTCTGAACTTCCAGCCATACAAACGCAGCCTCCATGATAAGGTCACTGCTGAGAAATTATAGCCACTTCCAGTGTTGGGAGTGCCCATTCGTGTCAAGTTCAAAGCCGTAACAGGATGTGTCTTTCAGCACCACAAACATGTTCAGATCCTTACTGTCTGCATGCAGGCCTTGCAAATTAGCCTTACACAGAACAGTGCTCTCTATGGCATCTTGGATCGTTCTCCATTTTTTTAGGAATTCGTTGCACAGCCACCTTGCACATACTCAGGTGCACGTAAATGATCACGTGCACATGTTCTTTGGAGATACTCAGCCGGGTTCAATGGCTTGTTCTGTGACTCGGTTATCCGTCACAATAAAGTCTCGCTCTGCTTTGATGCTCGTCTCTGGAAGCGTTCCGTGAACGCACTAAATACAGGTCATCTCTGTGCGACTCTCAACCGCATTTGAATTCATAAGGCTACTATTGAGCAGTGGCATACGAGGAATGCGCTTTATGTGTCCTCATGGATCAGCTTCATGGTAATACCTTTCCGTAACAGATTACTATCCAGTGCCTGATTGACAATGCGCTGTTAACGAAGGAATACTTCCATCCCGGCTAACAAAACTACCCGAGATTTGAAGCCAACAAAAAATTATGACAAAACAAGTGGCAGAAAGAACATATACAAGACGTAGGAAAAATTCGCAGCGCAAATTAAACGCAGACTCAAGAGCAGGAACAAACACAGCAAAGCAAAAATGCATCATGGATAGCAACCAGCTGGCCAAAACCTCCGTGCTACTGCTACAGATGAAAGCTGCTCTTGTACATAAAAGAACTTGATACTTTAAAACCGGATGTTTCTTCTTCTGGCCAGAAAGTCTGCAGCCGACGCTCGTATCTTCGTGAAACCGTATATGCCCTGGCGCTAGGCGTGTTTCACGATTGCGATGACGTGGTGTTTAATGTGAAACTATACAGACGACTTCTCGCCGCGGCAGCCTACTTTAAAGTTAACGCAACCATTTCACAGCTTAGTTCCGCTTGAACTATGCATTACTACCGTAACAATCATATTGCATGCTTCTCCTACGAAAACTGAACAGCCATGCAACCGACACCAATTTTCGCCTCTGTCTTCAAGGCCCAAAAGTATGGCTTATCGCCACCCCCGTAGCAACCGTCACGACCTGCAGAAAAATCTTAATCGATCTAAGCCTTTTGCGTACAACACTCTTTCACGAACCTTTGTTAGAAAACAGCGTATTTGCGACCCCGGTAGCCTCGAGCATATGTCGCAGTAAATGATCGAATATCATGTATTAAAAAAATAGGTGACTCCTGTCTAGTAGGCAATTTCTTTAAAATTCAGTTCTTCTAATCGATCAAGCAAACTAAACAACTTCGATATCCGCATATGCAAAAGGTATAAAAAATATTGGTGGTGAAATACATTAAACGATTGGCATCAATAAGTCATCGCTTTAAATGACATGTACGATATTGGACGCGTAGGTAAACTGAGAACCAAAGTATTTGTACAAAAAAGCACTAAAACTTGCCCCCAATAGACGCACAGTTGATGAAGTTCTCTTACCATGGTTCCTCCAAGAAGCAAGCCACGCAACTAACACTTCCCCGAGATGTTATCAGGCGAGAGACTAAGCCACAATGCCGCCAAGTCGATGCTCAATTTAATTTAGCATACAGCCAAACATTTGCTCAAGGACTTTGCATATGTTAGCAAAAACAACAGCGATAAAAAGCGCATTATCTTCACGCTAAACAATGAACTCGTTAACTGAAATTCTTCTCTTTTCCCTCGCAGGATAGTGAGGAAAATCATACACGCTACTTACACTTAACCATCATGTCATTCCTTTGCTGTCTCTGTGTCAAGAGCACTCATATCGCGACAGAGGAGAGTGGCAATCTTCAAAAACATAAAGAGCGCTCTCTTTAAAAAACAGAAGGAAGAAGAAACTTCATCGTGTAGAAGAAATTCTCTGTGGGACTCTTGTATCGGGTCTTTACCCATTAGTTTCTGCCTTTTTTTTCGGATTTTGTAGCCTAGATTAAGAAAGAAATATACTACAAACCTAGAAGAAATTAGCACACACAAAACAACCCAGCCAAAATAAATCCAAGAAATGAGTATTGTACGGCCCCAAGACCTAGAATGGCTCCACCCCCGGATACACTGTCAAAAGCGCGCGAAGAGGAAGTGAAGCTTCGGCTTCGCCTCTCGACGCTGTCTCGGGGAACCTTAATTTCCTGAGATACCTCCAAGAGCGCCCACCCGATAAGCGTGAGCCAACAGCAGGACAAAACAGGGAACTTTGCTTCCGCAGATAGGGTTTCCTTTGTTGATGAGCGGTGAGAGGGGTGGATACTTGTTGACTGCTTTACTCGTAGTTGCACGTTGACTTGTAGACAGCATGCCCGACTAAATTTAATCAGAAATTTCAATACATATCAGTTCTTTCTTGTTTATTTTTTACATCAGAAGAAACAACTATCGTTAACAGTTCACAAGACAAAATTTCGCGCATAAGCGCTCCGGAAATCAGTGCGTGTTGTGTCCTATCTTCATTCTCTAAGAAGTTTTGCTAGATAACTAGCGGCAATTAGATAATATTAAGATATAGCCCAACGGAACTGGCTATAATTAGGAGAAGGTGTAAGAAACAACAGATCTGTTTAGTCAACAGAATAAACCAAGATTATTTAGGTAGTTGGATGGGCTCTCATCCCAGCAGCAATAGCGGTATAAGATTTCTTGCCTTCTTCCATCGAAGACAATGAGCTCGCAGTAACATCATGATCTAAAACGTAATCAGCCATGAAATATATCACAAAATACCTTAGATCTGTTAGTTAATTAAGCTAGTTTCGCTATGTGCCTGATCTTCCTAATTGCACATTTTAAAATTTACTGTATTCGAAGAAGGAAGAAAAAGCTTCATCGTGTACAAGAAATTCTCTGTGGGACACAACAAGTGCGAAGTTTGTGAGATAAGGCTCTTGTTGACAAGCTGTCTTTCTAACCTCGGTAGCTCTGAAATGTCCGAGTATATGCACCTTCATCGCGTGTTCAAAAAAATGGCGACTAATTCCGGGCAGGTGGAGTTTTCTCATTTCAACTGCAGCCCTATAAAAACGATCCCCGAGAAGTATAAAGAAACGTAAGCGGCGGAAAATAGCTAATAAATGGCGTCATTTCCTTAAATGACACGTATCAAATAACGTACGTAATGAGTAAAAGAGAAGGAAGCCATTTCGTGTGGGAGTCCGATATTCGAAATTTTCCAATAACAAACCGACTATCCTCCTTTTCGATTCGCCGAACGAATCAAATGGTGCATGTACAAAATTATACGGAGCGAATGGAGTACGCACCATGTTTTCGAATACATTTTGAACAATCAGCACTAAATTCGAATAACGCACGCCATAGAGTTCTTCGATGCTGTTTCAAAACTAGGGCCCATTCCGAGGTCTCAAAGCCAGATGGCGCGATCGGTTTGAGCAGGGTGAAAGGTTCAGCCTCGCTACGCGTTCCATTCAAGGCACTGTGATTGCCATGCTGAGGCACGGCCTGCAAGTTTGGACGACTCGGCAGGGATTAGGCAGGCTGAACAATGCCTGATTTGATGCCTGATTTCTCAGGCCATGGCTGAAAGGTACTAGTATATATTTTCCATTCTCATCAATTGATATGTAGTGCTCTTTATTTGTAGACGTCACCATTTAAAAATGTCGCTCTTTCTATTCGTGTAACACAATGGTCGCAGAATTCATATTCTGATTTCGGGTTTGGTATTCCCTAGCATATGTCAGTGTTGCGCCCTTCAGATGTGACACCATCACTGTATCACCTAAGCCGCCACAAGCAATGCTACTAACGCTAATCCAGCGAAGTTATTAGCCAAGCCCTCGCCCAGCAATGCATCACGCATAGTCATGTTACTGAACACAAAACAGCTGTGTACAATTGGTGGTTAGAACCCAGTTAATAGCTACGAAGAGGTTGCGTGTGATTTATTCAGTGCTGTAGACTGTTAGGTATTTACGTCCTAAAGGTCGGCTCCCAGTAAAATTACACCAGGAATGGTTGTTTACTTCATAATTAGCGATAAAAAGCCTGCGTTAAAGACAGCAAGTGTCCTTGTAGAAATCAGTAGCGATAAGGACGACGTCCAGTGTTTGCAGGCAGCTGGTAACCAAAGTTGTCACCGAGTCGTGCGCTGCGGCCTTTACAGTTACCCTGGCCTTCCAGCGTTTACAAAAAAAAAGCAAAATGTTTTTTTTTTCCTCTTTGGTTTGCCTAGAGCCCGAGGATAATACAGGTGCCCCACCAAACGAAGCACCTAATGATATATGCACCTCCCCAGTTCCCTGTAAGTTTTGCAAAGAAAAGCAATACCTCAGTGCTGTGCCCAAATCACCGGATATCGCAGGAAAAAAGTGCGGTGATTTAATTCCTAAGCATCACTCACTCTGGGGCATTAAACCCGATGGAACCACACAAGACTTTTGGTGGGTATTCGTAATGTAATAAATTATCTACCTGCTCTGGGAATCACGTGCTGGAATGATTTACATTGATGCAGTAATTCCGCTGCGAAGTATTTTTTTTACTTTCTATATTTCTTTTCCTAGAATGTAAATTTGCTTTTTGCTTCGACAAAGCTTTGCTCTCTCGTATACCCGAAGGGTGGCACGAAACCGGAAATGACACGCAGCAAACCACCACCGTTTAAGAGATCGGCAAGTAACAAAGAACTCAGTAACACAGCGTTTCCGAGAACGCCGGCGTCCTGGGTTGTTGGGAGCTGCTGTCTGCGTGTATGAGAGGTGTAGTCATGGGTGTACGTGTCGCGAGCATAACTGGACACCGCAGTACCCAGTTATGCTCATCGCCTGAGTGTTCTGGGGAAAAAGGCGGTAATGCACATGGCGGGAACATTCCCGAGCGCAGGCTGTCAGTGCCGATTCCTTCTTACCCCCGCAGAAATTTGTTACCTGCTTCACAGACTTAAATAGTGGAGACAGGTTCGGACAGCAAGATGTTGGGTTTGCCGCTAGTTTCAGTCCAGTGCACCGTAATAGTGACGAGGTGCGTTTTGCCATCCTTCACTCTTTACTGTTTCGTTCGTGTTGTCTCCTGTTCATAATAGCCCGAGCTTTAGGAGAGAAGAATGATAATGGGATAGTTGGCTGGGTGCAGTTAGGCGTGAAGGCCAAATAACCTGTGCGTCATATCTAAAGACAGAATCATGGGTTTATTTTTTTACACTGGCTTAATTGCCTCTCTTTAAACATAAAAATAGACGGTGATTTAAGAGTAGCTTTATTAAGATTCCTTGAAAATAATGTTTTGTATCGTTTGTGTTGTTTCATGGGGGTTTAACGTCCCAAAGCAACTCAGGTTATGAGAGACGCCGTAATGAAGGGCTCCGGAAATTTCGACCACCTGGGTTTCTTTAACATGCACTGACATCGCACAGTACACGGGCGTCAAGAATTTCGCCTCCATCGAAATTCGACCGCCGCGGCCGGGATCGAATCCGCATCTTTCGGGCCAGCAGCCGAGCGCCATAACCACTCAGCCACCGCGGCGGCTGAAATAATGTAATCTCATTACATTTTTAAAGTAATAAATCGTAATGTAGTTCAGTAAAACTAGCACGGTTTTTAGGAAAGGGATTAGAAACGTAAGATAATTATTTTCTAGCAGTGGTCTAGGGCCCGCCGCGGTGGCTCAGTGGTTAGGGCGCTCGGCTACTGATCCGGAGCTCCGGGATTTGAACCCGACTGCGGCGGCTGCGTTTTTATAAAGGAAACACATTAAGGCGCCCGTGTGCTGTGCGATGTCAGTGCACGTTAAAGATCCCCAGGTGGTCAAAATTATTCCGGAGCCCTCCACTACGGCACCTCATTCTTCCTTTCTTCTTTCACTCCTTCTTTTATTCCTTCCCTTACGCGGTTCAGGTGTCCAACGATATATGAGACAGATACTGCGCCATTTCCTTTTCCCCAAAACCAATTAATATTATTAGCTGTGATTTAGGCGTGCCCGCAATTAACAGCCTAGCAAGTAAACTAGATAGCGCACTATTAGTTAGTCCATGCAGGACACTTGCGAGGAAGTCTCTTGGAATAAGGTCGGCTTGCAAAATTGAAATTCGCAGCTATTTCTTCAGGCGTGGGCCTAATTTATCCTTTTTATAGCGCGAGTACTCGTGTGCTTTGAGTTCGTTTTCGCGCTGCTTCATTGTGGCGCATCTTGGATCTAACAGTCAACACCAGGAGCGAAGTAAATTGGTCCAGCATAGATGGGGAGTTCCTGCGCTGTCGCCGTAATCCAATAGTGCCGCCTCACAGGCTGCGCTGGCAACTGTGTGAGGATTTTCGTACAGTAATGCCATTGGCTGCTTCAGGCCGAACTGTTTCTAGAAGTAGCCTTTCTAGTTGTGTACTCTGTGTCACTAGGAGCACAGGGAAAACACAGGCCTGCACTTAGGAGTTAATGGCGCATCGCTAGACTGTGAGCAGCCGCGTGCTTTCGACTGCGCAGACCCATGGGATGGATCCCTGCAAAGGAAAGCAGCTACCATTAGAATATCTTCGATGCTAAGCGCCTACACCTATGTGGTTTAACATTCGATCTTCGGTGCGCAATGAGGCAATCATTATTCCACATAGAGCAAAAAATTGCTTGTTAAGAGGTTTGAGAGAATTTTGCAGTCGAGCTCAATTACAGCTAATTTATTAGTCATTACAGCTGTTAAATACCTATCAGTGGCCGCGGGGTCGTATAGTAATGGTGACCGAAAAGAAACTCTCGTTCGGCGCTTTTACTCAAGTAGGTGGGTGGGCTATTTTTTATCTGCATCGATTAACGACACAATATCACTCACTTTTTGTGCTCGTGCAAGACCTACGTGCCGACATCATGATTTTATTAAATTGCATTAAGAGGAGGTAATACAGAGGTCATTGATCTCTCGTGGTGGCACAGGAATATGCGGAAAATGCGACTATTGCTTGCAGTCAACAGTGTCCAACACTGAATATAACACGCAGTGGTCTACAAAGAAGCAAGCTTTCATCACGAACACTGTGCACTCAGTGCTACTCGACATCGACTGGTGCCGCTAATCAGGAGAAGTAGTTCCGCTGTTTTTCGGTACCTTTATCAGCGACGCTGTTTACAAGCCTCCGCTTGCTTGTTTACGGCACCCGAATATGTATGTGGATTCGTGTCAAAAAACAAGCATTAGAATTAGCCACATTCTCGCACTTTAAGGTAAGTTTCTTTTCTATTTTCTCCTTAGTTACAGCTTTTGGTGTTTTCTAGCTGAGAACAACACCAGTTCATTTACGCAAACACAAACCAGCGTTGCATAAGACAGCGCAAAGGAGCAAACATAAGAGCGATTTAATCCCAGGACAGAATGCGAGGCGACCATCAACGATGCCCTGAATTTGAGCACTAGCTCGCCGCTTAACGCCACCTCCCTGTGCCCTTTCTACTCATTGTAACGGACTCATTGTGCGCACCTACGACTCATATTCGAGGTGTGTTTTTGTTCTTTTCCCAGGCAGTGCTCGCAAAGTCGACAGTGTTGGCTTTGAAATGACACTCAGACACGCACAAAAGTTGTCAGTCTGCAGATACGTCAAAGTTAATTAATTTTTATGTTTGAAGCCGAGAAAAATGCTTTGGCTGAAGCTGCACAGAATGCTTTCAACCCAGAAAGATTCTTTATATATAACGCACATTGAAACATCTGTACAAAAGAAGGGCATATAAAAGTTGAGGGAGGAGGAAAGTTTATCTGCTTTGGATCGGGTACGTTTTCTTATCAAAGAACCTAGAGGACACATGTTTTCACGTCGCATAAAGAAAAAAACATCACTTTGAATACTGAGCTAGTATTGTTGAATAAAGACGCGCACCACACTTTCATATTACTTACCCTCAGATATTTCCCCGTACTCAGAAATTAAATGCGGACTCTTGCAATAAAAATTAGCCGCATTATACCCTGCTTCACTATTAGACTGGTTGCTTTGTCTAACGTATGGTTATACTCACAGCATTGGGAATATACTATATCCCTTTTGGCGTATTGATGCAAAAGCATCAAAAGCTTAATTGGGGGAAAAAAATACGTGTCGTTCGTCTAAAAACTCGGCCATTGGCTGGAGATAAGTGACGTCACCAAATCGAATATTTGTCATTGTCTGGCGAGCGGCGACGTCTCCAGAACCGGTCACGCCAATTTCAGTAAAGGCACGAGCAGTTCCTAACGCCAGCATATTGCCAGCAAATAATGTAATTGCGAGTTCGTGCGAATCTTTTTTTGCAGCTTTATCGTCCTTTTTAATCACATGACTACACCGATTTTTCTCACCGCGGTAACTCTCATAAGTGAATATTTTCTTCCAGTGTAAGACACTACTAGACAACACTGTATATGCAGCTAAGTATAGAAAACCACTAATTCACGTCAGTTCATTTCTTGAGTGAGACCATTTGTAACAGTTTGTAACAGAAGCGACTGGCTTCATGTAAGTGATGTTCTACAGCATATGCAACAATATACTTAGTTAAACCCCAACACTTTTGCTGTGAGTCAATTGTCTTGAAGTCGATCATTTTAAAATCCTTTAAAATCCTGTCATTTTTTCCTACGTTAATTTAGAGCATCTTTTCAATTAATCCTTCCTGGTTGTCGACAATAATGAAAACAGAAAAGTGCAGTAAATAGTCAAGTAATCCTTTTTGAGCATTTGTGATTCCTTTACTCACGCTCCCCCACTCATTTGAAGCAGTGGCAACCTGTGAGAAGAGTCAGTCGCCATCTCTAACAAATGCTTGCACCTTACAAGACAAACTGGCGATGAATTAGTATACAAGATTTATTCAATCAGAATACCCTTCACTTTCTAACTCACAGTATGACACGACGCTTGCTTTCGTCGAATAATTTAAACCGGCAAAGGCCAGGGTGTGGCCTTACTGTGAGTTACTTGAAAACTCAGTATGGTTCAAGCTCAATGTGATCACAACATTCATAAACAATGTAGTCGATAAAAGGTAGTCAAGTCAAGTTTATTTTTCTTCTCGTCGAAAAGAAAGGGGCCAGGACTAAAAGCTGTGAAAGACAGCTTGACAACGCCCTGGCCCCCCACAATAATTGGCAGAGCAACAGCTAGGAGAAAGATCAGTTTGTATCGTTTTATACATCGAAGAGTTTCATATTACTACTTTTGTCCGTATGAAAATAAGACATACAGTAAAGCACAAAAACAGAAAATTAGACACATCCTAAAAACACAGTCTTAAAATTAGAATACATCAAGATAACATTCTAGATACAAAGCAACACTAGGTTCACAACTGTTGTTCACGGCAAAAAAGACAAATTCGGCGATTAGACTCATATACTGGATCGAATCCTGTTGCATGCAACTTATTCAGTAGTTCTGGTACAGTGTAGCATAATGATTGAGTGTATGAATACGTGCGAGGTCGACAACTTAACTTGGCAGCTTGGAAAAAATAAATTTCAGTTTGTAAAATTGTAGCGTTAATGGCATTATTTACCGAACCGCGAAGGAACCATAGTCCAAACTCGCTGTCGGCCCTGTTGGGCTCAGGGCTGATTGCCTTATCTCGGAATTTTTCTTCGATCTCTTTAAAACAATAAGAGTAGGGAGGAGGCCGGAGGGGGGCGTGAATCATATGCGCTTTAGCATTGGTAGCAACTCCAGTAGTTTAAGAAGGCTCCAAGGTGATTTTAAGGAAAGGTTTTCCGCGCTGTCATCGATTGCGCCTTCTCCCTTTCGTTACCGCGTCTGTAACCGGGTTCGCGGCTTCGCTGGTCCTCGTCTTTATCGAAGCACTTTTTTTCTTTGAATGTTTTTCTGTCCTAGTGGGCGTCGCCGTCGTGTTGTTTTTTACGCACCTTGTGACGCTTATTTTCTGCTTTGGTTTCTTTACTATGCATGTCCACCCCTGCCTAAGGCTATCTGCCCTTATAGGCAGGAGTGAACCCTGAGCTGCAACAATGTCTCGCACGTCCCTGCTAAATATGTAAACTTCCTGACAATTGTGCAAGATTCAGTGTTTTGTTTAGACCAAATTTTAGTCCGGAAATTAAAACCTAACTGAGCATCACTGGTTAGGTCAACATATCATTGGCTGCGTCAGTAGAATACATACACAAATAGCAATAAGAAGGCTTTCACTGAATTACACAGCAGTAGTAGACAGAGCAAAGCAGGATCTAGGCGTGAAAAAGGAGTATACTAAAAAGAGAAAATAATAAAGAATGTGTTCACTCTATTAAAACTACACTAGGCAGGAAAGATTGCAAATACTAGTGTTAGCGCAAAGAATATGCGTTGCACAGTTCGCGTAAAAGAAAAAGGAACGGTCAAAGTGATGAATTTTGTTTTCTTACGACATTAATCTAACTGTTCTATCTGTGCGTGACAAGCGCCGTGCTTCGAATGCTCCCTGGCAGCTTCCATATTGCCCTCAGTGGTCTCGTAGTTCTCACTGTATGGGCAATTTTCGGTTTTAGATACTGTCACATGTCCAGCGACTGAGCCGAACGAGTCATAAAATTCTCCGCACACTACGTTACCAGTGAGATCTTTTATAAGTTTGTATCGCGATTAATACACGACACCCTATAAAAACGTTCGCGGTACATAGGCACTTTGCAGAGCGCATTTATAGCACTTAGCTATCGGAAAGATGTAGGCAGATATGTTTTCGTCCAGTTTGTTCTCTTGAATCGAAGCACTGACTACAAAATGTGCACAACTATTAAACAGGCTTCAAACCACGAACTTCCTGTGAACTGTTCCTTGTTTGGTTTCTTCTCTGGCATCGGGATGTGCGCGGCAAACATGAGCAATGCCAGGGAAGCCTCTAGGCGCGACCTTATTGACAATGCCATTCAGAGCATGCTCGGCAGCGCGAACTGGTGTCCGTGACACGACCGGCTGCGCAGCAGTTCGAAGTGGCGAGCCCAAGTACATCTTCTGGCATCTTTGAAGCGAGAACGTACTGATTTCGGCTTCATGGCAATCCTGTTGGACCAACGGTGCGGCAAGTATGTGCAGAAAATAAGCAAGCTCTAGTCGTCCCGACTGCGAATAGACGTTTTGCTTTCGGGTTATTCAAAAAAGTAAAGACTGGCCTGCTTTCGAGTCGCCACATGTCGCGCCTGGCGCAGAACGAAGCACATATGATATGGATCACGATGGATGTTGTGAGGAAAAATAACGCAAAAAAGACGAATAAAATGTATCTGCTGTGAGAACGACGTTTTGCTTTGTGCCGCTTCCTATGTTAAATTTTCTCTGGCTATTTTTTTACCTCTCCCCTTTCTACATTCCTGTCAGATAATTCGGCCTCTCAGAATTTCCGTCAATTTTCTTCGTTCCTTCGTTCTAGTGCAAAGTGTTCGGTAATATAAATTATTTCTGCCTGACCATACCACTGTTCAACAAGAAACAACGCCAGCCAATGGACATCTTTATTTTATCTCTTCGCCTCCAGCCGACCTTTTTCCACTGCACGTGTTTCCTTCCCCACTCCTTCGCCTCACCACGGTTCCTCGCAGTTACACCATCACCATGATCTCAGGAGACACACAATTAACGGGTGTCAATTAAAAACTTGGTTTAGAACGCAGCTGCAATAGCACATTCCTATCATGCACAGAGATTTCCAGGAATTCATTCCATTCATTCAATTCCATTCACACAGTAGGGTTCCACCCCCTGTGCTTATTGCTACTGTTCACTCTCACGCAGTTCGCGGTACACTTTTGAGTTGACAACGGTGTCGTTCTGTGCTTCTGCGTCTACTCGCTTTTTACTTGCTGTTAATGTTCACTTGTGCAGACGAGTTGAACCCGGGCCCTAATGATACTACTCTGCAGTAGCTATTGTCTGGGCATAGCGAAATTCAAGATAAGTTAGTTGCCATGGAAGCGCACCAAACAGAACATAAGACAGCCATGGTGTTTCTCAATACACGGTTAACTACACTAGAGTCTAGAATGATCAAACTTGAAGAAATTCAAAATATTGTTGCGGACTGCAGGACGCGGTGCGAAATGCATCAGTCCGAGCTTCAGTCGTTAATCACTAATGTCGACGATCTCGAAAACGGGAGCAGACAATGCAATCTTATTTTTTTTGTTGGAATTGATAATAACAGAGAACATGAAACATTTTATGTGGCTGAATGCAGCGTCTTGGAAATCTGGAGAAAAAATTTAAGCGTTGATCAAGCCCAGATCAAAAGGCTCACCGCCTTGGGAAGTTCAGTGAAGGAAAAAATCGACCAGTGATTGTTTGCTTCACGACATACAAAGATAAGCAGGCTGTATTTACAAATGCTGGTAATTTAAAGGGCAGGAGGGTTAGCATTTCTGAGGATTACTCTGAAAACCTAAGAAGAAAAAGAAATATTTGTAGGAATACGCCAAAGAGCAAAAAAAACCCACTGATAAAGTGTATCCAAAGTATGACGCACTGTATTTGAACAAAGTAAGATATGTTTACAACGAAGCGCTCGGACAGGTCGTCAGGGACAACTGACAGCAACCATCAAACCAATGTGGACTCTCATTCCTGATTGTGAACTGCTGAAGTATTACAAACAAAATTGATGAATTTTCAAATTTGGTTGGCTGGTGAAGTCTTCTGTGATTTTAGGCTCAGAGTATGGTTGGATGTTGATATAGCTGACAGTGATGTATTTCCTGTTAGGTACAACTGTTATCGAAAAGAACCCGATGGTCGTGGCGGGGGTGTTTTATTCTAGTCGGAAAACACTTTTTTTCCCGCAACATTGATTTTGATGCTGGTGAAATTGAGACAGTCTGGGTACAAATCAGATTGCAAAAGGGAAGAACGGTGTCGGTATGCTCATTCTATAGACTCCCAGGTAATCACACAAATGTCCACTGCAAATTCAAAGAATCCGTGTAAACTATTAATAGTGACTGTTTGATTATCGGCGGCGATTTCAATCTGCCAGAAATAAATTGTTCACAGCAGACCCCGTTACCTAATATCAAAAGCGGGTCCGGAAAAGAAATGATGCAGATTTTCAGCTCCTTTTCACTAACCCGGTTGGTACAGCAACCCACCAGTGGGAAGAATATATTAGACCTGGTGCTGACCAACGAACCCTCGACAGCATGGTCTACCCTAGTACTACCGGGTATAAGCGATAATATGGTGGTTATATGCGAAATGAATTTACAGTATGTAAGATTCACTAAACAGAAACAGCGGCGCACGCACGGCAGAGATCTCGTTTTCGCTAGATAGGTAATTGGGTGTGTTTGAAACATTAGCCGAATCTCAAAGCGCGCAGGAATTGTAGAACACATTAAAAATAAAAGTTTTTGAGCTGCGTGACTTGTATGTGTCGTCTTGGGTAATGACGCAGCGGCGCAGCATAAGGTATACCTTGGTGTACAAGACAGGTACGGAGAGTGATCCAAAAACAAAAATGCGCTTATGTTGGTTCCAAAAGAATCCTTCTGTAAAGCAAAAGCAAGAATTGGAAGCCGTAAGTGAAGAACTGAACACCGTTGTTAATCGTGCGAAGGATACACACAGATTCATTTCATTTACGCGTCAGAGAACGAAAGAATTGCGGCAGCTTACCAAAAGAAATGGTAAAGATGACGTCTTAATTCCACCCCTTGCAGTGAACGGTGATATTATTGATGAAAGCCTAGATAAAGCCGAATGCTTTAACTCGTTCTTTAAGTCTGTGTGTTCTGCCCATAGGAACGAAAACCGAACACTAGTTAATTCCGGTATAGTGCTCGGTGAGCCAATGGATGATATATTTATCGATAAACACGGCATTAAGACAATATTACAGTGGCTCGATAAGTCCAAAGCCACCGGCCCTGATGGATTGCCATCTGCCTTGCTTTCCGCTCGCACGAATTCTTTTTCCAAATTCTTGCAAATATTTTTTTTTGTAAATCACTGCCATAGAGCGCTTTGCCTCTAGACTGGAAAGTAGCAAATGTTGTACCTGTGCACAAATCAGGACCTCGGAATATCGTTAGCAAATGCCGACCAGTCTCTTTAACAAGTGTCGCTTGTAAAGTTCTCGAGCATCTGTTTTACACTAGCATCATGCAACATTTGAGGAAATACTCTCTGTTGAATCCTCAATAGCACGGTTTCCGTAGAGAGTTTT
Organism: Amblyomma americanum; assembly: GCA_030143305.2. Classification (NCBI taxonomy): domain Eukaryota; kingdom Metazoa; phylum Arthropoda; class Arachnida; order Ixodida; family Ixodidae; genus Amblyomma; species Amblyomma americanum. The sequence continues at coordinate 15,302 of JARKHS020004513.1, read as the reverse complement.
CTTGCGTTACCCAACTTACAAAATTAACCCATGATATAGCCGGTGCTTTAGACCAAGGAATTATTGACTGTGTGTTCTTGAATTTTAAAAAAGCTTTTAATGTTTTTCCCACTCGCTATTCATTGAAAAGCTGTCCTGGTGTATTATAAATGAATCAGTTGTTAAATGGCTAAAAGAGTATCTTAATTTCAGAAGTCAAAGGTGATTATAAATGAACAGTCGAATGGTGTAGCTCTGTCTTGTGGTGTACCTGAAGGGCTGTTCTGGGCCCCCGGTTGTTTTTAATTTATATGAGTGACATTTGAGATTGTATTTTTTTTGTGTACGACTATTCGCGGATGATTGTGTGATGTATAGGCAAATTACTAATCCAAATCACTGTATTCAATTACAGGAACCCTTAAATAGTGTTGCCGTATAGTGCGATACATGGGACATGCAAATTAACCTAAACAAAAAAGTACATATGTGCTTCGCTAGAAAAAAGGCATCTCATGAATATTCCTATAATAATAATGGAAAAAATTAAAATTTAAAATCATTGACAAAGCACAAATATCTAAGCGTCTACATAACAGCAAATCTCACATGGAATCGACATATTGACTTTACTGCAGCTAAAGCCTGCAGAGTATTAGGGTTCATCCGCAGAAACACGAAGCGGTTGCGTGCTGAAATAAAAGCCCTCTTATACAACACGTCTGTGCGGGGCGCAGTTGAGTATGGGTGCACAGTGTGGGATCCATGGACAGTTAGTAATATTCGTAAATTATAAAGAGCACAGAACATGGCAGTTCGCTTTGTCTGAAACGACTACTCAAGGAATTTCAGTGTAACAACTGCAAAAGACAGTTTTGTCTGGGACACACTTGAAAAAAGAAGAAAAATCCTTCGTCTGAAATTCTTTCAAAATATCTTTCATTCCAAAACAGGTATAGAACCCGGTCGGTACATGCTGAGTCCCAGTTACATTTCGTCGCGTACAGATCACAGAAGCACCGTGAATGAAATATCCTGTAGAGCAGACTTCTTCAAAATGTCATTTTTTACCCGAAGTATCAGGGAATGAAATCGACTTGATAGTGCTGTTGCAACTGTCGTATCAAATGACTCTGATTTCTATGCTGAATTGATTCCATTTTTGCACATTTCTTAGTGTTGATATAATTCCTGCATTTACGCTCTTGCCTTGTATTTTCCTTCGCCCCCCACCCCCACCCCCCGCCCCCACTGTAATGCCGTACAGGCGCTGTGGGTACACTTTTAAATAAATAAAATAAACAAATAAATTAAAATTCTTTTATTAAATTATGAACGCTTTTCGTACATTTCGAAAGTGGTCCTTCTACGAGGCAGCAAAAAGGACACAGCAACCGAAACTCATGACTATCGATAAAAACGACTCCACAAAACGTCTCATCAAATCCGTAGACTAGGCAAGGAGCTTAAGAAGACCATAATTAATGTGATGGTGAAGAGAAAAAAAGTAAAAATTATGGGATTAAACGTCCCAAAGCGAGACATGGGCTCTCAATACAAACACCGTACTGGAGGGGCGCGGAATGACTGGGACCACCTGAGTTTCTTTCAGGTGACGTGATATAAACAGCAGATGGCGGCGGGTAACATGGAGAGATATTCATAATTTTTTGGTTCATCTTTCGTTAACCACTGCTTGTTCGTGTACTGTTCTTACGCACTACCTTTTCGCACCTTTCTTGCATGCGCTAAAAGAAAGCTTGACGGCAATGTGTAAGAAGGATGGACATAAAAAGGAAATGTAGGAAGATAAACCATCCATCATTTGTTTGAGTGTTGTGCTCTCCTCCACTGCAAAATTACATAGCACCAACAATCACATTCCACTAAATCGTCGTATATCCTTGAAGGTCACCCACTCCAGTCAGTCCGTGCAAAAAACTATGTGTAAGACACGTTGAATAGCGCAGGAGCGTTTTGATTGCGACGCTAAAATCTTCTTTGCCACTTTTCTCCTCCACAAAATTATAAATAAATGCACTCGGAACGACAAAAAGGCGAGATGATATATGTTACAACCTAGCTGCAGCGACACGGTCTCTATAAAAGAAAGGGCGTCAAGAAGTCGCCCACGCCGTTATGTTGCTGCCTCACGTTCGTTGCTATCAGTCCGAGTGTTACGCAGCACTCCACTCACTTTTTTTGGTAGCCGATGATTTACAGCTGCTTCCTGGAGCTGTGTTTCGCCTTTCTAGGGGCCGCTTCCTGGTGTTCTTTTTTTGTGACACCATTCCCTCATCGTTGCAGTGTACACTCTCCAGGGTTTGTCCTAACTGCGGGACGCTTAGAAGGAAAGTTCGTAAGCAATAAATGTCTACAAACTGTAGGTCAACCTCTACGTATGGCGGCTGTTGAGACGTTTTCGCTAAATCCCTGCTCCTTGTACGCTCGAAGGCACCTCTCTGGAAAGCAGTCACCATCTATTTGAAACTAGATCATTTTGAAAGGTGTATTTGCTTCGCCCTCAATCGCAAGTGGTCAAATCATTCAGAACCGCAAATTCGGTGCATAAAAAAAAACAGAAAACAAACCGCTAGGTATTGGCGGGAGGCTTTGTGTGACAGGGTAAACATACGACCATGTTTACGTCTGATGGCGGGAATCAACTATAATTGCTTGTTTTTCAATTATACTACGAACCATATTTCTACGATTTTTTGCCGTCAATTTCAACCACGATGTCGTTCGCAACTCCAGAAGTTTTCTTACACGCTCTCGTAAATGTCTGCTTGAAATATTTTATCATGTTTCATCTCCTCAAGACGACTGCATCCTCTTTCCTAACCAGTACCCAAAGTTATCTTAATTGATAATGATCACGAAAACTGTCTGCTCTGCGGTTCCCGCAAAAGATAGTAGACGATCACTTGCAGGAGCTAACCGTTCCTTCCCTTGCAGCTTGCGCGAAGATTTGTGCTGATGTGCTGATGTACAGAGCTAACTGATGGGCGCTTACCAGCTCTCCAGATTTCAGTCTTCCCTAGAATGATATTCAAAGTGTATTGGTATTGGAGAGGTCACCTTAGAAACCTGAGATGCAGTTGCCTCCGTTCTGTGACGGAAGTAGTTCGACCACCATTTTTTAAAGATATCGCAAAATTGATAATATTTTGTCAGCAGCACAAAAAAAGGTAGAAGCTCTAAGATATAGTGGGATGAATCACAGCGCTATTCGGCCCTGAACTTGTGAGTAATTACGGTGAACGGCATTAGGGATTATTTTTCGCGGTTACCTCAAGTCGGAAGGAAGGGCGAACGGTGCTAGGAATTGCTCCAAAAGCAGTTTATTAAATTATTCTTGTTTCTCCTAAGTTTCTAACTCGGGCACACTGAACTGGGTCATTTTTTTCTTGCCTTCATTCCGCCGATCAAAAAAGCCTGGCCGCTTGCGGCACTGCTAAAGAGCCAGTAATGTTAGACTCAGAGCAACACATGTTTGTCGGAGTTATTTGCATTTTGGCAATGTGAAACCTCTACGTGGCAACAGGATTGAAATTGATGGTTGAAGGACTTCATAGAATTTTTTCTTTTTGCGGAAGATGTTCCCTCAAAATCAATAAAGACTTTGTCGGTGGCACTGCTAATGAGCACCGTGGTGAGCGACTAAATTGGTGGCGATTAATAGACGCTTTCTCAAAGTAAAGCACTACGGATATAATAGCGAATTAACGTACAACACATAACTGTCAGTTTCCTATATTGAGACTCTCGGTCGCGGTAAAGGATTCAGAGCACATGTTCCTTCCTTAAACATAGCAGTAAAGGTGTCTAATAGAGGCTCACAACTGAATCACTTCCAATAAACTGATAAATTTCTGCCACATTAATTATTTAAAATGAAACATTGCAAACTTCACATTGAAATCTTCCCTCTAAACAGATAGAAAATCTGCTTTCCTCGAAACTGATTTTTCTGTTTTTGCCTAGTTAAAAGTATGAATTTCATGGTCTTTGTGACGCATGCTGCAACATGAAAGATAACGAAAGCTAGGCCCGCTAGAACCAAAAATCACTTATTAAAAGAACAAGCATGAACGCAAAACTTCGTTATTCTGGGGAGGTTTGGGCTTTCGGCATAAAATAGCCATGGTTTCCGAAACACTGTTTTAACCACTGCTTTCTTAACACAAATTAGCCTCTAAGGGAATAAAAAGAAAGTATATATCATCTAGCCCGCTCCTTCTTAGCACAGTGTATGCTTCTCAAATCCCTGAGAAGATTACTATTACTAAACCAACGGAATGATTATTATTGGCAACGGAGGCGTATTTCCAACGCAGAGCATAGTAATTAGCTGCAGTTAGCTATGGGAGGAAACTTTTAAACACGGCACCAGAGGTCTTGAGGTTAGCAAATAGATAAATTTAAACCTCAGCTTTGCAACAGCTAAAAATTCGTATAACATTGATGCGTGAATGTGTTCCCTTAGCCAAGCAAGAATATTATGTACTTTTATTGATATAAATCTACGCAAGGGAAATGGTAGAACACCCTGCTCACAAAAGCATTTGTGCGGGATCCCTGTCTATAAGGCACTGGAAGATTATTTGACTTCAATATTGACCGCCGCTAGTAGCACTGCTTCCCATATGTAAGCCTAAAATTAAGAACTATGTCGTCCACTGTCGCAACTATCGCAAAAACCTCCAAGCGGAAGGTTTAATATTGTACTGTTTACCCATACCCTACCGCTCCGAATTCTAATGCAAAGTTTTTTTTGTTTTTTTTTATGCAGACCGGGCAACAAGCAATCAGGCTTCACAAAAAAAGGCGCAATGAATGACGCTACTTATACAAAAAATAAAAGCAAAAGGAATTCACAATACTGCAGAAATCATTTTCAAAATGTGGCAATCCTTTACAGCCAAACAAAGATTTAAACTTTAACTACGCTTACAGAGCTTTCTAAAAATTCAGGGAAATTTTCTTAAAGCTTCCCGATTTTTACTTCAAAACATGTGAGAATACATGGGTGCGGTCTGTGGAGATTGATTCTACAACAAAGCGGGCGTCATGTGTGTGATACAGCTCAGTATTTAGAGGAGTAATTAAGTAAAATATTTATTGCACTCTCTTATTTGTAATCTTGTGCGAGAAAATCAATATTCCGAAATGTAAAGCAGCCAACCTCAAAGGTGTGCCCAGTTTTTAAATTTTCTTAATCGCCTATATGAGCCGAAATATCGAGCAAAAACACATTTTACAAAGAACATTGATTTCGTTTTCGCGAATTTTTAATTACGTAATGGCGTCGCTTACACTTCTTAAGTAATGTATACTGACATTCTTTTAGAGTATTTGCTAATGAAGAAGTTCATTTGATTTTTTGCGGCGAAACTATGTGGTACAATGCTATTTGATAAATATGCAATGTTAGAAAACCAACTCAGCAATCGTTCAAAAGATCCCTTTGACGTTCCATATTTCGAACTACCTTGCCGATTATGAAAATATAAATATAGGCTTATCACCCATGCTGACGGACTTAAATTTCTCAACATAATCTTGCCCCTATATCAGATATATAAAGGTTCTTTACGTACATTAATTTATTACTGGTCCCAATATTAAGCTCTATGAGTTAATGATCTCCGCCTTGATCACCCCGTATACAATCAAAGGGGTTTGTTTGCAACTGAGTACGCAGTCCTCTTTCTGAATGGGGCACAAAATTCGGTACATGCAGTTTGTTTCCGTTTACCTGATTCATATTTTCACTGCAAAACACCTGCTCATCGCTTGCTACTTGATGGTGTACATAGTCTACAATGAATAAAATATGCTGCAGTGGCTTTGAATCAGATTTGCACAGTTCTATTGGCCAACTCCTGAAATGTTCTTGCAATGCAAAACAGTCCGTGTTTTAATAGGCCAGCAGCATGCCGTGGTGTGTTGGCAATGGTATAGCATAGCTTGTTGACACTGGATACTCGAGAAAATCAAAATAATCAGGTAACGACACTCATCAAAAGCCAGAAAAATTTATTTAGCACCTGGGAGAAACAAAAACACGACGAATTACATTCACAATAAGCAGCAGTATCAATCCTCTGAGGGCGTGGAGCTGAAGAAAACTTGCCCACAACCTGCAGCCTACGGATCTCCTGGCTTTTCTCGAAAGCTGCATTTAAAGCATTATTCTTTTACTGCCGTCACAGAAGTAACGACGTGAGCGGAGAGCATAAACGCTGGTCTTGTTCTACCCTAAGGACACTACGCACAAACCAAATATAACATAAATTGGGAACAGTGCGTCATTGCCGTTGTAGCACAATACCAAATCACCCGTAGATCTCATGCGGCCATCCTGCTTTAACCACTGCCAAGTCTTCGCGTCCAGCTCATTAACTTGAGATTCATGATGCACGAGGTGTTTATTCGCGCCGTTAAACAAAGCATGCATATAAGCTAGTAAAGGGGGTCACTGTGCGTACCCACACTCTTTTAATTCGTGCTCATCCCGAGTTCCGCACCTTCCTACGTTATTATTAGGAGTACAGTGTCAAATTGGTCTTGTGACGCTTAGGCAGTCGTTAACTGCGCGCATTTAGTCCAATGTCCGGTTGCCTTCAACTTTCAAAACCTTAATTTTTGCATGCAGGTTGTCTAATTGCACAGCAGGAGATTTCTGCCATCAGTCTTGAAGTCATCATCTTTTTCTTCTGGAGAACATTCCTCCACTTGCTGGAACTTCATTCCTCCATAAAATATTGAACCCCAGCTTTATATTGATTACATGTCTTGATTTATCGCTGTGTGAAAAAGAGCATAGCTCAGTTGAAATGTTAGCGCAGGTAAGCAAAGAGTGTACTTTAACTGAACTAGTTCACGCAGGTCAGATGAGTGTTCAAAATTCAAAACCGTTGTAAAGTGTGGTTTCTTTTAGAATTGGAAGGGAAAAATATTTGAGTAAAAAGTACAGACTGCTGTGGCCGAACTGAGCACCGAAATTCATCACAATTGGGCAGCCTGATACCTTCGATTGTCCCGTAAGCATTGGCGGCATATCGTGGTCAAGGAAATGTATTTGAGGTCTCGTGCTTTGATGCTTAGGTTTCATGTTCTGTGGCATGCTTGAAAGCTCTATTTCAGTTTGAATTCTATTCACTGCCCGCAAAACATCGGTCAGTCTATAGCTTATCTTCTTTAAGCCGGAACTTGTTCTGTGCGCTACCGTTTCACATTTGTTGGGTTTCACATTTGATACCTTCGTAAGCGAGAGGAAGCACTTCCATCGAATAAAATAGTTGCCTTTCAGCTATGTGCCGCTATTACATCTCGTAAGGAAACAAAGGGCACAATGAAGTTGACATGTATCGATAGTGTATAGCGGACTAATCATAGAGGGAACATCTAATTGAAACCGAAGCCATTGTAAGCGAGTAAAGTCCGCAAAACGAAATAGAGGTGTCGCCATCATCGGCCTTTTAAGCAAATGAAATGCATGCGTCGACGCCAGTTTTGATGCGCGTATCACATAGGGCATGCTACACCGGCATTCAATTCAAAAATAGAAGCTTGGGCAGGTCGATATCTCTGATTATTTGCGTGATGTTTAGCGAAAACAGAGACAACGGACGAAGAATAGACAAACTCGCTACATGCTTAATAGCGCCGGTGGTGTGAGCATCGGTTCTTTTTCTGTCGTGATCGTTTGCGCTACGCCTCATACCATGAATATTTCACTTCAAAAAGGCGGCAACCCGTCCCTTTCGGTAAGAACGTCGCAAGCTTCAATGTAATGGCGGAAAAATTTTTAACTTTAATTTTCTCAGCCAATATTGCATCTTTTGCGTCTTTTGATGTGGACAAGCATCAAAATACCTAGAAAGATTCAGAACTGCAACTTTTTATCGTAACACCATTTAGATAGACTTGTGCTCAGTGGCGATCCAACGTACAATTCTAAGCATTGGAACTGCTATATGCAGTCGTGTTACTATATTATTTATTTGTGCGTAAGGCCCAGTACTATATCGGCGTGTCAGCTGTTTTAAAGCCCTCATTATTCACACACGTCTCTATAGGTCACGCATTACAACGATCTGCATTGATGAGTATATTTCCTTCTGCTAAGTGTCTCTAGTTTTCCTCCGTTATGCCTAACCACCGTTTCGAGAACCCATAATACTTTTAAAAACGTAAACACACCTCCCGGTAATCTCATCCACACACATTCGCAGTTCATATCCTCGTCGAGAGCTGATGTAAGCACGGCATGCATTGTAGCAAATGCGCAGAATATTTTAGGACAGTTTACCAATGCTGGTAGCCGCACTTGAATCTTGGAGTTCCTTCACCAGCCACTTTTCTCAACTTTTGATATCGAGAGGCAGTGCAAGCCTCTGAAGGAAACAAGGTGGCCTCAGCACGAACTACCGTTATATCCCGAGCTATCGCCCCCCCCCCCCCCCACCGCTGCCTCAAATTCATAGAAAGAGTGGGGTGGGCTACGTCTCAAGAAAAAAAACAAAAAAGCTATTTTTTTTCGATATAGCGTGGCTTGCAAGCGATACACACAACTTTAATCGTGGAATGTTATCTTGCTCTCAAGACTCATAAAAGAATGCTTTACTGTGCTCGAAATCCACTGCTTGCGTCGCGCGAGGGCAGTTACAGAAAAGCACAATTCGATGCCGTGATTGCCGTAAGCCTCTTTCCTAAAGCGAACGTAGACCCCTTTCGAAAGAAAGGGCCTCTTTTTGGGCACAACTGCATTTAGGACCAGCGCCATTATGCAGGGGTCATCCAGCAATCGAATTGAGACAACGTCTGTATCAGTGCTGCATATTGCGGTACAAAGTAATAGCGATCTACGGGTGGGCGGTGACTCTGGAACGGGCGATGACTCGGGGTATTATGGTATACACGTCAGGGTCGACTGCGCCTTTGCTTTCCTGTAGGCGCCACATTTTCTGGCACAAAGAAAAAGACGAACGGTGAAGGAACGGGCCAGGAAGCCGTTGGTGATTAACAGTCAGGAACAGTCAGTAAGAGCAGTAATTGTAGTCTTAACCACTCAGACAATCAGGATAAAGAAAAACTTTTTTTTCGCACGGCCCCTCACGAATTGCAACCATATTATAGTGGCTGGTGCATGCAGCTTCTTTAATGTGATGTTCTTAGGAATTTTGATCCTAATGTTCAATAAAAACTACAAGGCAGCAGTTTTATTACTCAGTAGCATAGTAGATAGCATTGTAAAAACATTTTTTCTGATACTTTACGCTCGAATGATTATCACGTTTCAAACAAACATGAATATTGAATTTTTTTCAACATTGGGCAAATTGTTACTAAATAAGAAAAATATGGACAATACACAACTTGGCCTCATGAGAAGTTGTCTTACATATGTATTGTTTTTGAGTTCTGCACTCATTCTATGTACATATCTGAAACATGTTATTTCTTCAGAGCAAGAAACAGAATATGAAATTCATAACTGTCGACTAATTCACCCTTCAAAACAAACTAGAGCTTAACTTTAACTTCTTTAAGCAGGCTCGCTGCAGGAGCCGGAGGCTTAACTCGGCGGCCATGCAGGACACACGCCGACATTTTTGCCTAAATGCACGCATTCTGCTCATGCTGTAAAATGAAAACAGTAGATTCAGATAATGTCGAATAATAAAATATTGTTATATATATTTCGAATATCTGTTCGGCAATGAACGAGAAAAGCTAACGCGCAGGCTTTCTACATGAATGTGCCCTAAGAAGGTTCTGGCAGATGTTGTGGGCCCTTAGTTGGGTTCGGTCGCGGCTCTGCCAGGCTCCGCTGGTCCCGTCTCAAAAATGTTGCTGCCGCGTGGCTAGGAAAGAAGACTGTCTTCGAGAATAGGTGCGAACAAAAACCATTTTTTTTTATATTGCAGAGACTTCAAGTGAATGATCGGTAGCAAGCATAGCGCGATCTAATTTATACAGTTTACGCTCCTCGGAATCGTAAATAGCGATTTCCAGATGTGCAGTCATTTCGCGGCTGCACTGACATTGGCCTTCAAAACATCAGAAGCTGCAAATTACACCTACTCGTAGACATTCTGAGGTAATGGAGGTAGAGAGAGCCGTGGAGCCATAGCTGACTCGCTTCGCACGAAAGCTAGTTCTCATAAATGGAAAGGACGATGCTGTCGCCACTGCATATCTACTGGGCCTTTTCTCCGCGAACTTGTTCTCTTGATGGGGCAGGCAGGGCAGGCAGGGCAGGCAGGGCAGGCAGGGCAGGCAGGGCAGGCAGGGCAGGCAGGGCAGGCAGGGCAGGCAGGGCAGGCAGGGCAGGCAGGGCAGGCAGGGCAGGCAGGGCAGGGCAATCCCGCACTGCATCAAGTAGGTAATGTAGGGACATGACAACGGCAGCCCGAGTCACCGCAGCAAGCTGCTATGTCGGGTCTGCAGACGTGATCAGGACCTCCCAGTCCTCCCAGCTCGAGATGGCGTGCTGTCCGTGTGGAGGAAGGTCCGAAGGGAAGCCGAAAAGGGGATGACAGAGAGCGGGTCTGGAGGCATCTGAAGAGGATCTGTTGGGAGTGCGTAAGAAAAGGGTGGGGAGGGGGGGTAAGTCCGGCGGACCAAACGGGGTATTTGCGTGATCTCCGCTGAGGTGTGCGCCCAGTCCCTCGAGAATACCGGATCGAGACTGTCCTGAGCCCGGCAGATCAAACCTCGGGCCAATTTATCGGCAGCCTCGTTTCCAGGGTTCCCGGAGTGAGCCGGCACCCACTGGAGCTCTACCCGGCGCGGTAAATTTTGGATAGGGGCGTTCAACAATTGCCTCGCAAGGGTGTGAATCCTGCCCCTGGCAAATTTGGACAGAGCTGATTTGGAGTCGCTGAAGATGTATTGGGCGTCCGAATGTGCAAAGCCTAGGGCGATGGCGGTCTCCTCTACCTCCTCGAGCGTAGATACTATGGGAAGATGATGAGTTAGGGGGTGGGGTAGGGTTTGATTGTAGGCAACTGCTACTGCTTCATGCCTTGTACATGCGGCGTCTACCCAAACGGCATTGTGGGCTTGCCCGTAATACTTATGGGGAACATTAGCGCGAGCTACGCGGCGAGGGATACGATATTGGGGATGGACGTTTCGAGGAAGGGGTTTCCCGGCGAGAGGTGTATGGATGTGTCGAGGGATGGCTATGAAGGTTGACTGGTCAGCCGGTTTGTTAATGCGAAGGGAGGAGAGTATATGGCGGCCCGTGGCGCTCGTGGTAAGTGTGAAGTATTGTGTCTGAAGGTGCACCTCAACTAGTTCCTGAATGGGGTTAGGCATGCCTAGTGCAAGGAGTTTGGCTGTGCTAGTGCTACGAGGAAGGTTTAGGGCTGCCTTAGTCGCAAGGCGGATCATGGCGTTCAAGCGTTCGATTTCCGTGCGGTTCAATTTCAGAATTTGGCTAAGCGTAAATGCATGCACTACTTTCATGTTGTCCGCTTCTTCTTAACCCATGTTAAGGGGGATACTCGGCGTAGAAAGTGCTGCACGGATTGCGTGGAGGCCTTCAGTCTTTTGAGAATATGTTCATTTCGTCCTGAATCCTGCAAGTGGAGGCCTACGATGTGGAGGGTGGGTGTGGTGGAGATAGGGGATCCGTTTACAGCGATTTGGATGGGCGAGTTAGCGCCAAATTTTGACCTAATTAGGAAGAGCGTGGACTTGGAGGGGGAACATTCGATCCCGATGGATGACGCGTGAGAGGAGATGGTGTCTGCTGCTAACTGAAGAGTTTCCTCAATTTCCCCGTCAGTGCCATGAGTGGTCCACGCGGTAATATCATCAGGGTACAGGGTACGCTTTAGGTTTAGGTTGACAGCAAGTTTGTCAGCTAGGGGGATGAGAGCAACGGGGATGAGTCCTCCGTCCAGGAGGATCCCGGAAAGGAAAGTGTTTTCTAGCTGGGGGGCTACGGCACCCTTGCCCTACAGCGTGCACGGCGTCTCCGTTATGCGCTCTCTACTGTCAGACCAATTAGCCAGACGTGGTTGCAACATGTGCTCAATGCAAGGGAGAATATGCCCTCGACGGTGAAAGGGCAGCGGAAAGTTGCTACTCGTAGGATGATACCAGGAGGGTTGCTGAGGACACACAGATGCATCCTCGAAACTCTCGAATGTTAGCCGTTTGCGAATTTGAGTTGCCAATTTTAATGTATTCTGTAGAAAATAAAGAAGAAGCTTAGTTTGACGTCTTGGTATGTCGAATTCGACAAAAGAGTGGAATTTTGGTAATCACTTCGTATAAAGACAAGTCAGGAGTGGTGCTTACAACTGCTGCAGATTTAGCACGCGGAAGTTTCTAGTGCTTGGTAGGTGTACAAAAAGTGATCAGCTGTATACCTGCTTTTCTCTGCACCCGCGCTTTAAGAATACGTTTCAGATCTAACATTTCTAAAACCTTAAATACTCAAAGCACTAGTTCAAATGCTAGGCAATACATAATAGCTCTTGTTTTCTCTAAACTCAAAATTTTCCGAAAACGCAAACAACTGACTGTTCACTTGTCGAAACGCTTTTTTGCAACCCCAAAAAGATCTGCGCTGAAACATCTCAATATAAGGAAAGACAGGGTCACTGCACGAGCACAACTAAAACTTCTAAGTTGTGTAGATGCTGTGCCCTTCCTTTCGTCTTATCCTTTTGTCTGTCGTGTTTTTCCCAAATCTTTATAGCGTTAAAAGGAAGAAAATAACAAGCACGAAAACAACCCTTGCGAAACGCTTTAAACCAAATAAATATCATTTTCTCAAAGACCCCTAAAAGAAGCCCTAGAAATTAGGTATATCCGGAAAGCTACGTGTCCAGAAAGTAGTTTGGAGACATTAGTGATATTATCTCATCACCATCAATTTCCTTGTGTTACTCCTAAAGGAGAAAAGCTCACTAGCACCAACTACTAGTATCACTACCGGGTTCGCCTGTCGAACAGAAGGCATGGAGATGTTAAGATTATGTTATCGGCGGGAAAAGCAGTCTCATCATAAATAAAAATATCCCAACTATTTTTTGGGCTTGGCGAGTAATTGGCAATACATTTGCCGAATAGGGCACGTCTTCTTTAAATATTATTCCTCACATCACATGCTAGATGGCGAGCAGACCTTTCGTATATATTTCCCAGCCATCCATTAGCCTTTTGTTTTCTCCTGTGATAAATTTGCAAGTGTTTATCCAAGTGCGATATGAATTAAAAGTGCAACTCTATATAAGACAAGCTTTAAATACACAAGGGCCCACTTAACTCTATGTGTTTTCATGCAAGTCTATAAGGGCTGGTTGGAGGTTTCATCGACGAAGTGGAACCTGTTTTGAGAGTTCCAAAACGCAACCGTTTGATATCCTAAAAGCAGTTTTAAATCTTACAGGAAAGACTTTTCCTTTGTAATACGCTGACAAAGCTAGTGGAAGCTTACCAAGTGAGAGTTTCAAACAAATTCTCCTTACTTTCTTGAAGATTGCTATCAAGACGATAAAGCATCGTATGCCTTTTTTTTTTGCCAACAAGCCACATGTTTTCAGCTTAGTAACATCTTCCAGCTGGGAAGCCTTCTACCTGTAAAACGCTCTAACAAACCTCCATGTCTCTCAATGGGCCGCAGTCTTTCGGTACTGTGCTGGTCGTCATACCGTTAAAATAATTACGTACACATTGCTGAAACAGTTTGATTTTGCTCTTTTTGCACCTCGCCGTCTCTGAGACAGACATCTCGGCTAGGGAGAAATGGCTGCACGTCCTTTGGTGTAGCAACTCGCTTGTTGAAGAGCGCTGAGAGAAAGAAATGTTACGGATGCTACATTAATTCCGCTTCTCGGGCATCTTCTTTCTAAAACAACTTCAAAGTACAGTCAGCCAGCGACTTAGCTTTGAAACGCCGGGCAAAATCGCACGCACCTGCGTCGATACGGCAAAAACAAAGTACTCTTTCAAATTGCAAGGTGGGCATATAACGCTCAGGCTGAATTCGGGTTCGTAAGATGCGGAGGATAAAGGGATAAATGTAAAGGGGAGCGAGGCGAAGGCACATCAAATTGCTCAGAAGCGGCTCAGTTCCGCGACACGGCGGGTGTAGCTTGAGGCACAAATATAAAATGCGAGCGCAATAAGCCGCAAGGAACCCGTTGGAAAATTGGCGTGCTTATGAAAGTGACATTGATTCCTTCGCTTGCAAACTGCACCGCGTTTCTAAAATATTCATGAGGCGCAACTGCAGGCGTTTATTTGCGGCTTTAAATGGCCTGTTTTGAAACGCGGTTCCAGGCAGGAAATTGAAAATGAAAAATTTTTGAAGCGGCGCGTAATATTCCCAAACTGAAGCTTTGCCTGCAATGAAAATTTTAAATATAAATAATGTAATGTAGCATCTTTTCTGAGGATAAAAGAAACATTTGCCATTATATCAATCCTGGTTGGACAAGTTTTTCTCCCATTTTTGTCAACATTGTTTCTCTGTTCGTATTCTATGTAATTAAGGAAAAAGTATACCAGTGTTACTGCCACTGAAACAAGGTGGTTACTAAAAAATACAACAACATCACCCAGTTTGAGAGAAAATGACCACACTATTAGTCATGTTGATACACGATACATGAAAGACAACAGACATCACACTTCAAGTCGGGGTCATTGTGTGGTGGTGAAAACATTTATTAATCATAGAGAGAGGTGTTGGAGGTCGTGGACCTGAAGGGTCACGCCCTTAGAACTACTACGTGGGATGCCTTCCCAGGCATCCCATTGGCGGTCGCCGCAGCCCGGGCGCGCTGCGTTAAGGCCCTTTGGGCATCGAGGGTGCAGCAGCCGTACAGGGTCGCCTCACAGTCCTCTCGAGTGCTGTTTGGGATAGGGGGTAGGGATGGGTTCTGCTGGCAGGCCCACACCATGAGGTAGGTGTCAGACACCTCCCCAGAGTGTGAGCACCGCCCGTCGAATTGAGCATTGAAATGCTTTACAGTTGCTGGGCACAGCATCGTGTTAGTGAGCAGGCGCAGGAGTACCACCTCGTTGGCCTTCCCCAGCCCTTTGTTCGGAGTGGGGCGAGCTTGGTGCGTGGATTTGTAATAATTGCATACTTCCTTAAAAGTGTAAACCGGATGGAAATCGGAGCCCTGTCAGCGTCGGGTCCCGTGGGAAATGGCCGGAGAGAGAGCGCGCGGGCGACAGCGTCGGTTGCTTCGTTTCCGTTGAGGCCTTCGTGACCTGGAGCCCAAACGACAGATTGGTGCGCAGGATCCGAGTCTCGGCTACAATTTATGGTTTAATTATGGTTA